>JAGGAU010008436.1:0-21907 GCA_017657275.1 Termitomyces sp. T108 | reverse complement strand
CACCCACAATCACTTACAAGACAAAACAATGGTCTATGCACAATTAGAGGGGCATAAAAGAAGAAGATTTGAAAAAGTCCAAGCAAGCAAAGTACTTGCCATGGCTGGAAATCCACAGGAAGTAGATTTTTTAGGCCTAGAAGTATAATTATTTTAAAATCTCTAAAATTTTGAGGAACTTATTAAGCTTTCTTTAAAGTTTTAAAACAATAAAATTATTATGACAATTTCACTACAAAGTGTGTGCAGCATGTAACTTAGCCTCATGAAACTAGTGATTTAGACTGATAAGATAAGATAAGATAAGATTAAATCTAATTTGCTTACCTGAACTAGTACATTTTGCATCAATAGCCACAAAATCTCTACTTTCATATATGTGGAAAATGAGTGAGTCAATGATTTCCAATAGTGTTTAGACTACTCTCCTTGTTAGTATTTCAGATAGAGCATGTTGCAGTGGAGTAGCAAATTGGTGGAGCTACAATCCTAGTTGTACCTAGACAAGTATTTAAAGGCAGGGCCTAATGTCTCATACTGTTAATAAAAGAGTGTAGTAGAAAAGAAAAAGTGTATGTTCAGCCTGAAGGATTGTCAGGAAAGATAAGTTGCAGTCAGGTCAAAGTTAATTATTTTATGCAATTTTTGCTTGCTGTCTGGAAGTGAGGTCATGATTGGAAACTGATGAGTTGCTGTGTGAAGGTTTTAGGGGCCAGAGGTAGAAGCATTTGATAGTATTAACATATTTGAAAAGGTGTTTTCAAGTAGTAGGATCAGATAGAAGGTAGGTATAATGGATTTAGCTTTTTTTAGAGAACACATGGAGTGAATGAATTTCTTGTGGGCATAATGCTAGCATCAAAGTAAGTAGTGCTGTACATCTTTGACAGTCAAGTTCTAGAAATAGAGACAAACTGGAGTTTTCAAGAATTTGACTCAGAAGAGGGGTGGTGGTTCAAGAGTACATGTCCTGTATGTAGTTGGGGCAGTATGACTGAGTAACATCAGTTCAATGGAGCAAGACTTTTTCCTTCAGAAATTGGCACTTTAAAAATGGTATAACAGGTTTCTTGTGCACTTGTTCCAATAAAACATCTTCTGGTGCCAGCAGTGTCCATCCAAATTCATTTTCTTCTTTGACACTTTGACAGTCACCTTACTGCTGGCACCATAACCTATTTCTGCCAGAAAAAGTGACAAAGAAATGTGTTATGCCATTTTCAGTGCACATATTTTTGATGGAAAAAGGGTTGAGACAATGAAAGATGCCTTTTTCTCAAGGAAAAAGTTGACAAAGCAATGGCATGATACATTTCTTTGTCACTTTTTTGGCAGAAACAGGTTTGGGTGCTAACAGTGCCTCTGCTCTTGAACACACTACTCAAAATGACTCACATGCTTGCAAAACTGTCATGTATTCCAATACACCAACACCATTGACATTTTCAATACCTTACACTCCCAAACCCTTCACAACCCATTATTCAGATTCACTGTGAATGCTCTTTACATTTAGATTCTTTATGAATTTTCTTCATCAACATATTAAAATTAAACTATTCAAAGAAAATTGTGACAAATCAGTCACAATACTTCTTGGTTGTTACATCAATGCAGAACATTGTGAGAGAACAGCAAAAACAATCAAACCATTGGCCTTGATTGTTATTATGTTGTCTTTGATAACAATGGCAAAACATCTTAGAAAGCAATTGAAAAGATGTTTGAGAAATATTTGTAGATTTGATTCAATACATTTTCTCTTCTTCTTGCAGAGGTATCCTTCCTGTCAATAAAATCTTCTTTCGGTTTCTCGGTCCAATATAACATAAAGACATTGTTTAAAACAATCAATAAATATTATAATTTTTTCCTTCATTTCTATTCAAGGTTGTATTACGAGTGATATTAAGATACCATTCAAGTTTGGTGACAGTATTTTTTCTATAGTTTCGACAGAAACATTCGAAAGACATTCTCAAATCAATTGGATGATTTTGACCGTGTTTCTACATTGTTATGCCGAAGAACACCATTCTCTGCACCCAGTGAAATCCTCCGAACTTAGAGTTTTATCAGCGAACCTTGATCCACGGCTAAACTGGCTTCTCTTGCTCGTAAACAGTCACATTCAGGGACCAAAGTAGTACATCACATTTAAACTCGAATACTCGTTTCAACGGGACAAGGATAATGATAGTGAAAAGCTGCAAAGGTGGTTATCACTTTGTGGAATCACATCAATTCATATTCGTCAATCCTTATTGACATCCAATGGCGCAGGCTCCATGTGCACCCACAATCCACTCTGAGTTCTCATTCAACCGAGATGCCTTGGAAAAGGAGACATCCATCTTACCTTGACGTACATAGTCAGATGCCATCCGGGATGCACCCCATCGCTCTTCGTAGGTTCTGCAAGAGTGAATCGTGCGAAGCGTTGGAGCAATCGAATGAGCATAAAAGAAACTTCATGATATGCAAACTAATTGAAGCAAGAAGCACAACTTGAGCAGACTTGATCGGGATTTAGGTGAGTTTGACTCACCTGCTGTCCGAGACAGATTCGAGGCCCCGCGTTGAAAGGGAGGAAGATGAATGGATTGGGTATGAGGTACTTGTGCAGACGTTCGTCAAGGAACCGATCGGGGTCGAATTGCAGAGCTTGGCATGAAAATTAGTGGATGTATACATCGTGACACGACTACAGAAGCACCATCTGGGCCCCAGAGATCTTCCCTGCGATGCATCAAGAATACACCATAGGTACACCTGCAGTTATGAGCAAATGGGAAGGGAACGAGAGGATATAGATACTTCGTGTATGCCGGGATATAGAATGGTCGTGCATCAGGATTGGTTGAAGTGGGGCGATTAGGCAACGTAGTTGCTTTGTTTGAAGTTCTGTGAAGTACTTAGGTTAACCCCTGATTCATATTTGGATATACATCGCAAAGATAAAGGATCAGATATGTACTCCGCTATAATATTGGGAACTGACCTCGTCCTTCAGGATCTGATGATCTAAAATAGGCTAGTAAGAAGAACGCTATTGTTCCATTACGAAGATGAATGCAAACCTTCTGTTTGTGACACCAAGTGGTCGAGTAGGGTACCACTAAATGTATCCTCGTCCTCCTTCCCCGTCACAGTCTGTTCTTTTCTAGTGCGATTCTTCTTAATCGCTTCTTCCAAAACAGGCTGAGCAAACTCGTCTATGATTGCACGAAGAGGTAAAACACGATCTTTCCAGAACTCCATCAACGCCCAGAATGGTCCATAGCGCGTTCTAAGGGCCGACAGTAGTTGTCCTTCGAGGAAAGCATCGACAAACCGGCTGGACGGGTGTTGACATTCTGAAGATTGGGGGGGAGCAGGATAGAATGGAGAAGGTGGAGGATAAGGAAGCCTCGCGGAGAGTGACCGCACGCAATTTCCAAAAAGGAATTCAGAGGCTGAGTCGAGGGTGAAACGTGCGACGAGATCCTGTCATTAGGGTCCCCTCTGAGATTTGAATATCGGACTCTTGTTTGCAGATCGATTCGTACCTGGAAATCGATGGGATATCCTTCATCATGCCTCATACGAGCCCGATTGAGCATATCTTCAGAATGCCGATCGAACACTTCAAAATGACTGATTCGCTCTTTGGTGAAGAAGGGGCGAGTTATGGATCGATGGAACCTGTGGAGCGAAGATCACGTCAAACCTGTTATACCAACGCATCTAAATGGAGATGGATTCACTTCCACATCTCACCATCGGAATTGAATACACCGGTTCCCAGAAGTGTCGTGAGTTGGGAACGGAAGATAGGGCCTGATGGCCGCCATTATATATATAATGCGTATGAATGCTGGATGAAAATACCTTTTTCAAAGCAATCAAACTGAGTAGCGAGAATTGCCTACTCAGGACATGTGAGTAACTGGCGTTTATCAAGGTTGAAAGATAGAAGCTCGCCTTGACATGGTCCGGTTCGAAAGTAAAGACCTAGAATATTCCGTAAGTAGATAGGATTCCATGATGTCAAGTGAGACTTTACCCGAGGTTCTCCGACCAGTTTGAGAATATAAGTATTGCCATATTGTCGACTCCAGGAGAGTAAGATATCGCCTTGAGATGCAAAAATGAAATGAACGAACAAGTGAGAGACATTGTAAACACCGACCAGGATAGCCTGATTTGAAACTTTTTACCATAGCAGCCATGAGGGAAAGTCCCAGAGGCCGGGGATCATAAACTTGCGGAACCATGATAGAACCAGCACGACGGGCTGCGACAGAGGCTTTTTGGGTATTCCATACATAGGAGGCAAATAGGAATATGGGACGAGACAATAAAGCAGACACTATCGCAACTCGCCAAGATATAGGCGCACCCAGTCGGGAGAACAGATCTAGGAACACATAGGTCGTGCATGAAGCGGCTATCCAGGGCAAAAGAAGCAGGACGAGGTAATGAGGGCCTGGAGGTAGGTATACCATCATGATAAACCAAAGCAAGCAGAACTCTTGAGTGACACGTGCTTTTCCTCATAGCATAATGGCTTATGACTCTCGTATGACCGCATACTAAAATTGCAACAGCTGACTATCCGAGCATAGAATTCTGGAACTTCAAGTCTCTGAAGACCTCCGACAACAATACATTGATAAATTGAATTCTGGGATGATCTCGGATTACCGCTTTTTTGAAAGGAGCTGAGAGCATTATGAGGACTAAACACGTGGGAACGGTCAGAGTTCGGTGTCAACTAGGTTGTCAGGGTGATTTGGAAAGCTCCTTTGATGCAATTTCGATGCAGTTCTTTGTTACCTCAATCAGTGATTGTGTCCGATCACGATGCACACGTGACTGAAGGACCTATTGACCTCGTTGACCTCTTGCACTGCTCGGGCGCCAGAACTTCATCTGGGTAGGCAAAGGGTCCAAGAAACCCATCATCTCTTTCTTGGTCAGCTTATTACTGTAGCATCGAGTGATTCTGCATAAAGCTCTACTATTTCACGATATCGAGGTTGCCAGACAAATTATTGACAGCACCTCTGCAAAAAGAAGGCTATCAAGAGCGTAAAATTGCTCGGCAGAGAAGAAACTTTGATGACCTGGTCTGGAGATAGAATATGATGAGGATCGTGTCGAAGGGCGACCTTTGCAAGGTCCGTCTGAATGAAGAGTTAAAACGAAAGCTATCAACGACGGGTGACATATGGATCGCGGAAGCAGCCGCGAGAGATCATATATGGAGCATTATTTCTGGGGAGAAGAACGCACAAGCGATATATGACAAATGGGGCCTGAGTTCGTTAGGGAAATCGTTGGTAGAGGCAAGGAAAATTTTTCAAGAACAAATGCCCAGCGCTGACAAACTGACGTCTCGAATGTGCGCGATGGAGAAATGTCGACAGACAACTTAGTAGAACTGGAGTTCAACAAGAAGAGTCTATATTATGTGTCGTATGTGTCGTAAGAACATAATAATACTATTTGCTCACGTTCAACGAGAAGAGTTGAACTCCATGTGGGCGAACAGGCACGCAAATCGACGAGACTTTTAAGTATTGTCTCGAGTGGTTCCCGACAAGATGAATGGAGGAAAGAACGAGGTGCACACACTTTCATTAAGTGCCACCACTATGGAGTAGTGTTACAATAATGTCTTGAGTAACTCGAAGAAGTCCTTCACGGTACTTTTGAAGACGAGTATACCTACGGAACAGAGTTAAATAGTGGTTGTGGTCTCCGTCCAACTTACCCTCGTATAAAGTTCATCCTGAGGTCGATAATTTTCTTGACCGCACTGTATTGCGGCCTGAGCCACAGCAACAAAGGTCAACATAAAACCCCCGAAATTAAGAACATCCCTTGAATATGTATATCTCTGACCATATTACTTGCTATCTTGATGATCGGCAATCGATTCCCTCAGATACAGGCATACCATATACATGCAGAAACTAACAATGGGACGATACCAGAACTACATTAAACAGAAAGTATTATTTGAGAACTCCACAGCCTGTCTGATCTCCCCGGAGGTTTGGCGTGCAGAACTGACCGATGTTAATAATTGAAAGGCGAAGAATATATGGAATATATTGAGGGAAGTAGGCATACATATCGTGATAAAAAGGATCCGGACAAGGTCACCCACGTTGTAAAGATTGTCGAGGCGATTTCACTAAGAGCTGCGAGTCGAACTGTTGACAACAATACCTCCCCCCGCAGAGGGACCAGCGGAGTTGTTGGAACCACCAGAAGCCGGAATGGACGAAGAGGTTGCGCCGGTAGCAGCAGCAGAGCTCGTCGTAGAAGCGTCACTAGCGCTCGCAACATTTCCACCAACAGAGTTCCCACCATTGACAGTGATACCGCCAGTCGCAGACGCCCCAGCAGCCGTATTAGAACCACTAGAAGACGAGAGTGTCGAGGGGGATGAAGAAATGGTGGCAGCGGAAGCAGTTGAAGAGGCACCACCAGATACCGTGACAGATGCCTGAGCGGAAATGGACGAAGACGACGAGGGAGCGAAAGCAGCAGCAGAGGAAACGGTTGTAGGAGCGCCGCCAGCGCTGGTGAGGTTTCCGCCCGAGGAAATTCCGTTGCTCAGGTTTTGAATGGTGGGGGATGGAGAGTTCTTCCAACCGTTGACAATAATACTCCCATTTGCAAAGAGACCGGTAGCAAAGTTGGGACCGCCGGGAGGTGAGGGGGTCGAAGAGGATGAAGGAGACGATGCGGCAGCGGTGGCAGTAGGGCCGGTCCCAGAGGCACTGCCAGCATCTGAAACAATGCTAGAAGCCTGGGAGGGCGAAATGGTGAGAGTTGAGGTGGACTGCGCAGTCGAGTCGGAGCCAGTGCGAGCCAACTGGCCAAGCAACTCAGGCTTGGTGTCAATGAAAGCAACTGTAGGGCCAGCTACAATCTTATCCTGGGCACGGTCGCGTACGTTGTTGAGCAGGGGTTGACCATCAGAGGTGATGAAAAGAGCAACAGGACCATTGATGTCAGGAACAATGCATTGATTCAAGGGGAAAGGAATCGACATAGAAGCACCCCCGACGAGCATCTGGCAGTACAGGGACTGGATACCATTAGTGCTTCAGTATCAAAGACTGCCCCATGGTATTACGAGACTTACGCTGTCAGAGATAGTCCCATTTAGTGTGCTAGCCTTGAAGGTCAGTAGCGTGCCAGGAGCCACAGTTCCAGTGTTGGTGACGCTGAGAGGTGTGTTCGCCGGGATGGGAACGTTGCATCCGCTGATGAAAGGAGAAGCGACTGCGAGAACCTCACTGGGGGTTAAAGGAATATCAAAGCCTGCGGGAATGGCTGTGCCAGTACCAGAGAGAACATTGAGAATCGTCTGATGGCGAGCTTCAGTGGTCATGATGGAGCCAGCCGCATCCAAAAGTACAGGATCGGTGAGCAAAGTCGCTCCACCAAGATACGCAGATACGCCGACATTTTCAACGACACGGGCAGTAGCGGCCATGGTAGAAACATCCGTTAGTACTGAGCTGAAGTCAAAATTGCAACCTGTGATTGGGGTCTCTCCCAGCGACTTGAGGGCAGCTTGCAGCGTTTGTGAGTGCGAAGCTTCGTCGCTTTGGATATTCTGGAACTGCTCAATAGGAATTTGGCTTGATGAGTAGCCAGCCGCGGTAAAATCTGAGGCCTGGAATTTCGAGATCGCCTGCGAGTAGAAACTATTCTCGAGCTGTTCCAGGACATCGGCAAACTCTGACAAGAGAATATTGACATGAGGATCCAGCAGACAGTGCTGACGTATACTCACTGAAAACCAAAACATCAGCAGCTCCATGCTTCCCAATGAAACGAGCAGGGGCGGCCGAAGACAACAGAGGGATTGCAAGGGTGAAGAGAATCGAAGGATAGCGCATTTGTACCAAAAGGATGCTGTCGGTGTGAAAAGCCTACTCGAAGGAATGTGAAGTTAAGAATTAAATTGAGAGAAAACAGGGGATGCGGCCGGGCAAGCCCAAGAAAGAACAGCTGCAATAGACAGAAGCACACTCATCGTCAGTATCGGATCGTTTGTTGAGGAAAGGCGCGTACACGGCACGAAGAGGGAAAGGAAATCGAAAGAAAGGAGGGAGAACTAATGACGGGTTGTGACAGCTGGGTATTTGTGTGAATATGCCGTGACTCAATCATGATGCTCTGGAGGTACATCGTCAAGCTGAACTCCATGATGACGGAGGACGAATTGGTGACGTAGCCACTGACGCTGTTCACCAAAGCCGGAGTACCGAACGGGAGATGGAATAGGGCCGTCAGCTCAACTTTTGGAGAAGAACCCGGTACAATGACTTGGATCTGGGCCTAAACGGGGCACTCAGAGGTTTGACGAAATAATAAGTTTGAATAGTGCAATTACCTCAACCTTGTCAACAGCAACTTTGTAGAAGTCCTTCAAGGGATCCGTTGGCCTGAGCAAGAATCCCACTGTTTGACCGAAAGTGGCTGATACACTGAACTTTTCAGCTGCCTTGTCGAATGATGCGATTGCATCTAGAGGATTTTGTGAATTTGAGGATGTGGGGGCAATATATCTCGGGCAACATACTCGGGAAACCTATGGGAAAATATGAGAATCGGGCTCTTCATCAAGACAACAGGCTTACTGTCAATGTTCTGGTCTGCTGGAGTCTGGTCGTAAGGGTAATTTGGAGGAATTGGGAGGTCAGACATGATGGTGAACTTCGCGGTTGATTAGGTAGTAACGACTAGTCTGCTGGAAGAGGAGCTGTTACAAGCATTTTTTATACGTTACTTCATCCATGGCTGAACAGTAACAGGTTTTAGTGTTTTTCCACAGCTTCATTATTCACCAGAGTTACAGTAAGCACGAGACGCACGTTGGGTATAGGATGGCTTCCGAAATCCAAAACAGACCTTACAACAGAAGTAAGTAACCAAGTTTGGTAAATGACTTGCCTTTCTCGGACCCTGAGGTGGCTAGATGGTCCCGTCATGGCAATGCCTTCATTCCATGCAAAAGGCTGATTATTTAGGCTGTCAGATGTTTAAAGTTTAGAACTTGAAGTTGATGCTCGATGTGCAACAATTGTGTACAGTCACATCAAGGGACTTCTCTTCATCTGAACAATTTTGGACTCTCAAGATGATTTTCGGGTCATGGAAAATCCGCTTACTCCTAAGAGGTGAATTTGAATCCGAAAAGACTCTAGATTTTGGTCCTGGGCTGGGCTTTGACGTATCATTCAAGCTAGGGCTAGAATTTTCATCACCAGATGAAAACTTGGGCTATAGTAGGAATCTGACTCTTTGGATCACGCGTTGCTACATTGCAAGGCTATAACAGAAGTTATTCTTTGCATTTTCGAATAATCAACCGATATCCACTTCATCTTGGTGAGAAAAAAGATGTTTTGAGATGTCCTGCAAGTCACTGCGTGGATGGATAACTTCAGCAACCTTATTTTATCCCTCGATGAAACGTCAAAATCACAATCCAAGATTTTCATCCTCTTTTGTCATCGATTCAGAGCCAAATGTCCAAGGCCGTCGTAAGAGTCTTCGGTACAAGGGTAAATCATCTTCGATGAACTCACATTACTGGATCGAGAACCATCAGTAACATCCCACGACCTTACCCTCGCTTGAGCTACAGCAGTCGTGACTGAATCACTTCGTCGACCCTACTCCATCACATAAGGCTGAATTCGCATAAGAGATGAACCTCACCTTACACTGGGCTCTGAGTGGGTAAAACCGATAAGGCAATTCCATTGAACAAACCTAGGGGATCTATATTAGATCACTGAACGAAGGATACTACACTCACGATGGAGTGCTACAGCGCTTATCCCGATAGTCGCGAATATCCAGATAGCTCGGAGCTATTCCTGTATTCAACCATGTCCCAATGAAATAGCGAGCCTCATCTGTCTGGAGCTCTTCGAGGATCTCGCGCTCAGCAGGATATGGCTCTGGAATGAGAGGAAGCTCCCCATCATCATCTTCATCATCTTCATCATACCCCACCCTGTAATTGAGTAGGTATTCAATGAAGAAACGGTATCGTAAGCTTCCACGCATATGGTGATTGTCTAAGCCATGTGGCGGATTCATTAGGAAGTGGACTAAACCTTCTAAAAAAAACAAGTGATATTTGATATGACGATGCCGGCATTGACAGGGGGAAGTGAGGCTCCTAGATCTAATGATTGAAGTCATTCCGGAGTATCGACAGACATTCCATATTAGGATTGCAGAGCTTATAGCGCTCCTCTTTGCTGTCAAGATGTTTCAGACAAAATCCTTTCGGGAACGGCGGGGTACCCATGAGTAGACCGGTTGTATTCAGAGAGTTTGATGGAAAGGGCATCAGCCTATAGAGACCATCTCGTAATACCGCAGCCGCATGTTCTAGAAGATGATCTAGACCAGGAATTTGTTGGTCAAGGAGGCACGTCGGAACTTTATGAAAAGGAGCAAAGCGCATTGCGTCTTCACCCCAATGCACCTTCACCCCAAAGGATACATAGAAAACCACGAGCTATCAGCGTGCGTAGAGCAGCCACTCTCTCATGCTGTTATCTTCGCAGGTACGGGAGGTGCGATTTTATTTTCAATGGAGTTTGAGAAAGGCCTGACGTAGATAGTCTGAGCCATTAGCGAGGCCTGAGTCAAAAAAAAACAAAGCAAGCATAGAAGTGAATATGGGATCTAGAAGAATATGCAAAGAAGCTCAGGGGTGCGACCTAGCAGGGATGAAGACATAAGTAAAAATAGATACATACAGTGACGGATTGTCACACAACAACCAGAAACAGGCACAAATACAACAGCATTTCCAGACGAGCACAAGCTATATGAGCGAGCGGATGATTTAACGGCGAGCTTCAACAGCCAGGATGAAGCTAGCCGCATCCAAGAGTACAGAATTGGTGAGCAGAGCTGCTCCACCACCGATATTTTTTCATCGACAGGTTACCATGGCGGAAACATTCATCAGGCCTGAATCCTTGATCTGAAGTCAAAATCGTAACCTATTATTGGGGTCTCCGAGCGACTCGAAGGCAGCTTGCAGCGCTTGAGAGTGTGAAGCTCGTTGACTCTAGAACTGCAAAATAGGATCTGGCTTGATGAGTCGTCAGCTGCAGTGAACGGCCTGAAATTTCGAAATCACCTGGAAGTAGAACCTCTTCTCTAGTTGTTCTAGAACATCAGTTAACTTCAAAAAAGAATGGTAACATGTGGATCCTGTATACTCACTTGAACCAGAATGTCAGCAGCTCTACGCTCACAATGAGATAAGCAGGGGGGGAGGGAGGCGAAGACAACAGTGCATGAAAAACCTGCTGGAAGGGACGTGAAGTTTAGAACAAAGGGAATACTGCCGGGTAAGCTCAAGAAAGGAAAAGTGTAACAGACAGAGGAACACTCATGGAAGGTGGTCACAAGGCATGAAGAAACTTGAAGGAAAGTGAGAGAACTAGTTGTGGTGGGTAATTACGTAAATTGCCGTGACCCGAATCTTAAGGCTTGGACGTAAGTGCATCCATCGTCGTTTGATTGATGGCAAGTTCACCCTCACGTCCTATCTGGGGATGCTACGGCGACCCTCGGAGCAGCTGTCAGTTTCCTTCGAAAAGTCCAGGTAGTTCCAGTTTGTGTAGTGATACAAGTTTACTTCAGGTCTTCTTCTCGTATCATATGACAGGGCATTCGAGAAGAGTTCAAGCTTGTCATGTTATCTTACACTGGCAGATCTGTAAAGTCTGCACGTTCTAATTTTTTTGGGGGCAATTGCCTCAAGGGTGGTTTAAATAAGTATACCGAGACCTTCGCTGCGAGCCGCATCTTCGAAGCTTGAGCTTGAACTCTTAACTAAATGAGAGGCGAAACATGTTTAGAAAGATTATTAGTGTAGGTGTTGCTACCAAAATTTAGCCAAAGGAAGGGACTTTCGTTGTCCAAATCAATTAGAGACCAATTGGCAATCTTCGATCACTGTAGACATGTAATACAGTTGTTCAGGTCCAAGAATATGCAGCACCCTCGGAGCTACCTCAGGGAGACTGGTGTGACTTGATATCGTGAACACATGGTCAGTCCGTCCAAGCCCAAAATTTTTCTCTATTAAGGATGTCACATCTGGGAAAAAAGGGTATTTGGGGTAAGAGTAAAGGAAAGATGTGCCTAGACTCATTTTTAGACTCATTCTTCTTCCCGTTCCCCAAGCCAATACAATTCCTTCTCCGAAGGATCGGAAACCGTGGTCTACATGCTTATGGCAGAAGGCTTCTGCCCCTGTGTTATTTTGCTAGTCCATATTCCTCAAGAAAGTGAAAATCCTGCCTACCTGGTCCAGTTATCGCAGTACCACTCCCTAGTGATTCATTCTGACCCATGACAGAACAGTCTCCTTGGTATCCGATCTTGTTGGTGATGGATTATCTCGCAGGCCGAAATTGGCTGCTTCCGTGAATCGCGATGCGAATTGTACATACCAACCAAAATCATCTGAGTAATCTAATTGATGGATGACATCTGTTACGGCCGTGGAGTCATGACACCTTGGGTTCAAACATACTTTCCCAGGAAGTCACAAGTCGAGTCAACGGCTGATTTGTCTCAAAGAATTAGATTGAACAACATTAACAGGTGTCAAACAAGGAGAGTAAAACAGCTTGAGATTAAAATAGGAATGAGACTTCTGTACTCCAGCTATATGGAGAGGATTGGACATGAGTGAAGCCTACCAGACCCTCTCATGGTATGTACTTACTTTACTTGTATCAAATTCAGTCTCAGTTCTGTAACTCTACAACCATCTACAGAGCATACTTCATTCTGGCTAAAAGGCGTGGCTTCAGCCAAGCCCAGCCGGCGGCTTTTGTGGCAAGCCGGACCGGAACACCATAGCTTTTATCAGATAGCGTAGGTAGACATCATAATTGTAACATTGTAATATCACTATGTAAAACTGTAACCTGATTTTAACTGAATCATAATGGAACTGCTATGGGTGGGGTTCACAATTTACAGGGCTCACAGATAGAATTGAATGTAATGAGGAAAGAACGAGGAAACCCAAGGGGTGCCAGCTTCAGGTCAGTTTTTGTTCAAGAGGTAAAATAAGGTGACTAGCTAATTTAATCATCAGGTGTACTTTTGAGTATGACATCACAAGGTTTTTCATGTTGCTGTTAGATGTGCTCAGCAAGCTTCACATACCCAGCTTCTGGGCTGCAGACTTTGGAGCCTCGATAAAGGTTTTTTCAGGGTTCGTAAATCAGGAGTCATACAATTGACGCCACTCTCACATTGCGGGCAGATGTCTTCAGGATCATTTACACGCCCTTGACCGATGATGTGTTCGAGTTGTTTCACTAGTTCAGCAGCAGTGGGGCTTCGGGAATCTGGTGTCAGGTATTAAAGATTCGAGGTACCGTGTAAGAGCCCTGGAAGGGCAAGAAACGAAGAATTTTTCAGCTTGATTAGAGTAGTAACAAGTCATATTCACTATAAATCTACCCTAAACTTACCCTGAAAAGGCGGCAAGGTCGGAATTCAACCAAACCAGCAGGCGTATGTTTAACGTCATGTTGATCTGATCAAGCCACTTGCCGACAAATTATGGTTGATCGAAGTCTTCGTTAGAATGGAGTCGAGCCTCAGGTGGAGCTCACCATGGGATCTAAGCTCTTCTGCAAGTTCTTGTGTCCCGTCGGTTTATCGATCGTTGCTTGATATGTTTCCCAATCTGGAGCGAACGTCATGGGACAGGCTACTTATATACAGAGTCCGAAATTCGAAGCAAATATCACCATTTATTGAACCATGTTCCAACCACAACAGCTGTCGACCCCCGATGACATCCAGGTAAGCACTTCAGTCCAGGCTTGCTGGCTCTTCGTACCTGATTCGAGAGCTTGGCTTGGATGGACTGATTTATCCTCGTTTAGGCCCGCCTCATCATTTTTCATGAAGTAGCCACAAAATTACTTGCGGCAGTCGCAGCGGCAGAGGCTCAAGCTCAAATTGAGCGTGCGGCGTTCGAAGCGCGTATTGCTGCTATTGAGAAACGGTCAGTATGACGTGTGACATGCCTCTTCTTGTGCAAAGATTGTGACTGATTCATGAATTTCGATTTATGCTTTGAAGTGTCAAGCATATCCCAATACAACTTCACAATAGTCAGATTCCATACAACTCTCCTCTCTGGTACCCAGCAGGGATCCAGGTAGTCGAGGGAATGCCAATCTTGAAAAGAGACATTTTTAATCTACTAGGTAGGATCTCATCTTCGATCTATTCCTTTGTACACTTTGAATATTTGTTGATCTATAGAATCGGACTGTATTATCACAGCCGACGCACTAGAGCTCCCGCAACTCACAGGGGAGCTAACGTTAGACAAACGTCGTTCTCAGATTAGGGAGTTCTTGGGTGCAATGTAACCAGGGTTCATAGAGATCGTGGGAACTCACTGCAATAAAATGCGGGGATACTCTTGACTACCGTAAAAGGAAATGGGATGGAACGAAAACGGCAGATAACGATTGGGGTTAAGGTTACTGCAACCACACGACCCCATGACGTATACTGTAGCGTGTACTAAACTCTCCCATGTATTACTCGCTGAAAAGAAAACCCGAAAGGGACGTCACTCACCAAGAAGAGATGCACTGGCTGGATCTAGAGCAGACTCGAATTGTATCTGACAATCTGTACATGCTCGCCCATAATAAGTACTCTTGGCAGTCCAGAAAAACAAGTAGTGTAGTTTGCTCCCAGCGCTTCAACATTTTTTTGACTGACGGTAGTTGCAACTTGACGTACAACGTACTCTCGGGAATATCGATTTTCACACCGCTCCAGTTCGCTTAGGACCTAAGGTGACGACTGCATTGGCAGGTCCTGCTTCTCATTCTAAAAGTAGAACCTCCAGATCTCCGATCACCGGCTTACCTTCATACCTCTATCCCTCCCAACCTCTCGACCCCATTTCGTCTGAGTGATCTTGATGATGTAGCTCGAAAACCTTTTCTTCTAAGTACCACAACCACAATGCCCAGCTCCAAGGTACCTACATGCGCAGCCATCGACGACTGACCTTGGCAAACAATTCACGAGCCCGATTCAACGTTGAAATACTTTCAAACAACAACGTACGTACAGCTGATGGATGGGAAGCAGGAGATATCGAGACTGAAGGACAAGATCGATGAATTGAAGAAGCAGACTGAAGGCATTATCGATCCTCTGCCACCTGTTACGCCCCTCAACGATAACATTGCCCTGAACCTTCCGATAGCACTAGGCCCGTTTTATTTGATGAAGATCTGCTTTCAGGTCCTGAATGCATCACCGCTCATTACGATGAATGTCTCCGTACCGCGCCAAGTCAAGCAGCAAAGGATGCATGTTAGAACTAGATGGAGTTATTTATGCGACTCATAACTCGATGCCAGGGGACAGGAGATCGTACTGCAGAGAATTAGTGAGTATAACCATGTAATGTCCAAAAAGATAAACTCGATGTGTGAAGGCTGCGATCCAACATGCATCCAACATTAACCACTCCACTGAAAATTTATGAAAGTCTTTGTAAGATCATGAGACAGAACAATAATAAGCAGACAGACTTACAGTCTTGGAACAAGCAAAGCGATTCATTTGTCCTCGTCATACAGTTGCCATCAGCCCTGCACTTCACCTTCAAGCTAGTGACCCTCTCTGGAATCTTCCCAATAGTCTTAGAGATGTAATCCAGTAGGGGAGTCACAAGTCTAGTCATGAGCTCGTCCAATCCGTATACAAGTCCTTGGTTGCTTGATTCGGAACAGTTCGGCGGGGGACACGTTCCTCATCTTGAGTTGTAACACATTGTGAACCTGGCAATAGGTTCTACGAGTCGCCGAATGCAACAGTAGCATCGCTAGCGGAAGATTCAGACTTCCCAGCTTTGTCGTCAAGGGACACAAGATTTGGTGGTGGCGAAGAATCGATGATGCCTTCAGCCTGAGCCTGTTTCTTCAGCGCTTCGAGTTAAGCCTTCAAGCTTCAGCACTCACTCTCAAGTTCTCCTGTTTCTGAACGATTTGGGCAGATGTAGTTGTCTTGCGTTTGTCTTGACGGTTCATTGGACTCGTGAAGTGCTTGCCCAGGCCCGTGTTGCCATAGAGCGGGACATGGTGGTGGGAAGCAAGTTTCGTGTTACTACATATGAGATATTACTAAGACAATAGTACGATGTAAGGTCGAGGGGTTGGGAAGTGTAGAGGTATGAAGTGGTTGGGAGGAGACAGGTCAAGGTCTGAGATGTTGAAGCATTTCCAGGGTCAGCAGAAGTAGTCTGGGGTGAGTTGCATGAGTCCTGAGAGTTCAAGGGGTTTAGATATGAAGGGAATGGTGGGGTTATAGCAGAGGTGAGGGAGGAGTGGTGAATGGTGGGGAGTTTGGGGAGGAGGTCTGGGGTGAGATCAGGAGTAGAGGTATGAAGTGGTTGGGAGGGTGCGGCCGGACGGGGGATCGGAATCTGTGGTTCTATTTTGGGAGTGATTACCCAACCGCTCGCCATCCGCTTCAATGTGTCACCAAGAAGCACATGCCGCAAAGTGTCTTGCCTTCGCTGACCAACGGGGGTCAGATATCTATACATCACTGCAGATCTAATTAGTCCCCGTACTCACTGGGATTGAGGGTGCGTCATATGCATGGCATACTTCACACCTACACCTGGCTTGCAGACAAGCAATCCCACGATTTGCTCGGTCCCCACAATTCAGTCAGATTGCATAACCTTCGGCAAGCGGGTATTTCGTAGTAGCATGCCGATCCACCGGCCACTGCAGATTATGGTATATCGAAGGCTTCGCCGGAATTGAGTTCTCATCGTGGGATCCAAGCCCACTTCAAGTTCTCGTTTCCCGCGGACTCTTCTTCATGGTGATCGGTCATTGCTTGAAATGTTTCACCGATATGGGATGAGTGCCATGACTTTAGTTAAATACGGAGACAAAATTCGAAGTAACATATCACCATTCATCTCATCATGGGCCAACTACAACAGCTGTCGACCCCCGATGTCCAGGTAAGCACTTCAGTCCAGGCTTGCTGGTTCTCGGTACCTGATTTATGGATCGATTTATTCTCCTCATTTAGGCCCGCCTTATCACGTTAACGGAAGCGGCCACAAAATTGCTTGCGGTAGTCGCGGCGGCTGAGGCTCAAGCTCAAATTGAGCGTGCAGCGTTTGAAGCACGCATTGCTGCTATTGAGAAACGGTCAGTACTACATGCCTCTAGTTATGCAAAGATTGCACCTGATTCATGGATTTGGCTTTATGCTTTGAAGAGTTGGCCATATCCCGATACAACTCCACAATAGTAAGATTCCATACAACTCTCCTCTCTGGTATCCCGTGGGTATCCAGGTACTCGAGGGAATGCCGATCTTGAAAAGAGACATCTATAATCTACTGGGTAGGATCCCATTCTCAATTCATCCCTTTGTACAATCTCACTTTGAATATTTGCTGATTTATAGAATCGGACTGTATTACCACAGCCGACGCACTAAAGCTCCCGCAACTTACAGGGGAGCCAACAATAGAACAACGTCGTGCTCAGATCAGGGAGTTCTTTGGTGCAATGTGAAAGATGCGTTGGCTGAATCTGAAGCAGAAATAGAAATTTCATCTGACAATTTGTCTGTCGCAAACTTACTCATAATAATTACCCTTCTCAGTCCGAGTTTATCCTCAGCCTGCTTCACGATCTTTTTTTGAGTGACGGTAGTTGCCAATTTGATGTACAATCTACTCTGAGGAATTTCGATTTCCTACCACGACAGTTCTTCTTGGACGTGTCGTCTTATGACGTCTCACTCAGTTATCCACAAAAGAAGAAGAAAAGGACGGCATAATAGCGCTTCTAGTAGCACCTGTAAGCTAAATTGATCTCCACAGCAATATGTACATTTCTCAAGCTCTACCCCACGCGATCCTGCGTTCCCAACCAATGTCTTGTTGCACGTTCCCCATCCCTACCAATTTTCGCAAAGTCGAGATGTGACATGCTTCCATTGTGGTGTCAATCAATTCCTAGTGGCTTTCTCCTATTCCTTTTATTCACTAAAATCAGAAGTTTGGGGTAGAAGCTATTCCTTTTTTCCCCCTGGTGAAATCATCATGCGGCAGCACCAGGTTGATGATTATGTAGGAAGCTGTGGTTGCCGAGTCTCGGACTTGATAGATGGGTATTCATCAATATCTATTGTATTTTTGTCATCTATGCTCACACTGTCACCCCAGATGACACATTGAAGAACATCATCAAAGTTTATGATGACAACAGGAGATCGGGCGCAGTTTGCAGTAACTCGGAATTGCTTATGTGATGTGTTCGAGAAGGAGATCAATCATCCCTAGTTATAGTTACCGGACAAGAACAAACCTCATCCCCCAGACGACACCTAAATACACACACCCTCACGTAGACGTAGATTGAGGGCGCACGAGCAGTCCTCATACTTACCTCACCTCCAAACACCAGACTTACATCGTTTACTCTCCAGGCGACTTTGCTTTGGCAATTACGGGATGCGGCACCCACGCTGATCTTCCTGCCCCTGATCGCTCGTGTCTCCCTTCCATCGGACGAACAAAAGTCAAGACGTACCTGACATAATCATAATTCATTCCTTCCACTGTGGTATCAATCACCTCTGCCCCATGACCCCACGTGTACCCCTTTCTCTTTCTAATTATTCCCCAAAACGAAAGAAAAAAAAAAACAGAAGTTTTCAATTCGGAGTAGAATAACGCGCGGTGCTTACGCACAAGACATGCGATGGCGATGTGGGAGGTCTCACTTTGAGACTTTTCGGTTGCGTCGCTCTCTTTTTTGTGGGGTTCTCATGGACCCTGGTGGATGGCAGCGGAGACTTTATGTCTTCTTGGACTTGATAGATGCCTTGGGAGGTAGCAGCGGAAACTTTATCTATTTTTGTCGTTCTCCTGGACTTGATAGATGGCTTGGCAGGTAGCAACGGAAACTTGATCTATTTTTGTTGTCCTCGCGGACTTTATAGATGACTCGGAAGGTAGCAGCGGAAACTTGATCTATTTTTGTGATGGCTTGAGAAGTAACAGCGGAAACTTTATCTATTTTCGTGGTTCTGGTGGACTTGATAGATGGCTTGGGCGGCAACATTGGAAACTTTATCTATTTATATATTGTGGCGCACATCGCGTTCTGGTGGACTTGATAGATGGCTTGGGCGGCAACATTGGAAACTTTATCTATTTATATATTGTGGCGCACATCGCGCCGGCCGCATTACTTCCCAAGTAAGTAAATCAGTCGTACATAGCACACAAACCATCCAGCATCAGAAAAATAATCGCAATACTGCATGCACTCAATCATGCCTGACTCACGGCTTTCTCCTGTTCCTTCTATTCTCCAGCGAAGTTTGGAGCATAGTCTATAATCCCAGATTCTCAATGGGACATGTGGCGGCACCGAGTAAGTTGTTATTGTTCTCGAGACTTGACAGATGGTGATGGAACAGGGTACCCGTGTGTATTATTTCATCTGTGGCCCCACTGTCATTCGCTATGGTGACGCAGACGCTATACTTCCCTCGCCTCGGAAGTGTCCTCATGTAAGTACCTCCTTCCCTTCCTTCAAAACAAAACTAAACGGTTTCGATTTCATCCACTGGCAAGCTACTACATAGGACTAAGAAGCGGGGTAAAGTGTACTGTACCCTATATCACTAAAAGTAATCAGTCTGTCTGTGTCTCGTGTTTGTCGTAACCGCCTGATGAACGTACGTGGCCGGCTCTGTAGCGCCAAGTGCCGCGTTCGCTTCCTTCGCCCCATCCATACCAATCCCATCACCTCCACGCCCCCCATCCCACCAAGCCAGTTCGTTGCTTACTAACAGCTACGACCTTCCGGCGGCAGAATCCCCCGCGGCACAGCGTGTTCGCGTTGTTTCTCGTAGACTTGACAGCCGGCGGCAGCGGAACCTCGATCTATGTAGATCTATTGATTGAATGATTTAGCACCGGACGTGGCACACCCACGCCCACGCTCAGGCTTATGTCCCTCCCTTCCATCGAACGAGCGAACCCGACGTGCGCATGACACACACACACAAGTACTTCCGTCGTGGTGTGGTGTCAATCCACCTGCACCTCTTCTATTCCCCCCAAACCAGAAGGTTAGAACAGGGCATAGCAGAGCAGAACCCACGCGGCACTCACGCATGTCGAAACTCCAGCGGAGACTTTGTTTGTCTATATATATCTATATATTGTGGCGCACATCGCGCTGGCCGCATTAACCACACTCTGATACTGCTGATCATTTCCATAGCAGGACTCAAACCGCTACATACCCCCCTCATGTTTGAGGCCCGGGGTATCAATGTGCATAAAACTGGCTACACTAGGAATCAAACACAATATGTAACATTTTGCCTAAAATGGAACACATTGGAATTGCACTCAACAAACCAGTTTGACTACCTGTCCCATTAAAACAAACCTTGTTACAATACTGTGACCTGTTATGCAGAGTGAACCATGCTCTGATACTGCCAGTCATTTACATAGCAGGAACCCTAACTGCTACAACTCTTGCCCGCTTAAAAAAAAAAAAAGAAAGAAAGAAAAAAACATGAAACATGACACTCTTGCATGCCTTATTATGGCAACACTCTTGCATGCTTAATTGTGGCATAACTCTTGCATGCACATTCATGATAACACTCTCACACATACAAACACAGCAACACTCTCACATGTGTAATCATAGTCACTTGTGATTACAAAATCTGCCTCACATGCCCAGTCCATAAAAAATGCAGACCTGATAGCATTAAAAAGTGAAGCAATTATGATGAGTGCTGCTAATGGCAAGAGAAAGAGGTCCACATCACCAGAGCATACCCAAGAGCATCTGTCTAGCAAGATGACAAAATATAAAAAAGGAAAAGAAACCAGGAGTTTTTTCAGTCATGCACAGGGGCATCAACCAAATCAGTCACCTCGACCAATGCAGCCTGCACAGTATGTCTTGGTCAACACATCCACAACATCTGGAGCTGCACAGCCAGGGACCTATGGAATGGTCAGAAAGCCTATGTCAGATGGAACTGAAACAACAGACTGGTCAACCCCAATGGGAAGGAAATATGCACTGATTGGCAAAAACCTTGAGGATGTCACATCTTGTCACATGACTACAAACACCAGTGTTCAGGATGTTGTGGTAGAGGGGATGGGCGTATAGATGGAAAGGGAGGCTTCGGCGAAGAGCGTTCAACGAGTGAGAACCGGAAAGAGAGGGAAGAAGAATAGGGGGCGGTCGAGGAGTGAAGAAGAAAACGCGAATACAGCGACAAGTCACGAAACATGAAGAGAAAATAAAGTGAATGGGAAAGAAGAAAAAAAAAGATTACAAATCATATGGGAGCAGTAAGAACGAAAGAAGAGGATGCATCGGATGGTCGGTCCGTAGAAAGAGGGATCAGAAGAATTAAGGTTTGTGGGCAGAGGGAATTATGAAACCGACCGTTAGGCCAGAAGTGAATTGGGGGAGGATCGACGATGCGATGCCGAGTCAAAAACAGTATATATAGGTCTGTGTACGACAGAATAGATAGGTTGGCATACCCCCACATTTGAGTTCCCCTTTTGCGTCGCGACCAACGACACCTTCTGCCTCCGCTTACGCGCAGTCTCGCCTGACCGTTGGCTCTGTCTCGTAGTGTTCGCTGTCTCGTTGTCCCGATAGTCTCGTTGGCTCTGTCGCTGTCTCGTGGTATCGCTGCCTCGCTGTTCCGACTGTCTCGTAGCGTTCGCTGTCTCGTTGTCCCGATAGTCTCGTTG
>JAGGAU010008435.1:0-23968 GCA_017657275.1 Termitomyces sp. T108 | reverse complement strand
AGAAGCAGTAAAGTAAAAGAATGACAGAAGAAATAAGGAAATGAATGAAAGGAGAATGAAGGAATAAAGAGTGAAAAAGGAAGGGAATGAGGAGTCCCCTGACAAAGGGCATCAAAAGCCTCTTGCTCCCGGTTTCCCCAGGTCCACCCCACATCCTTTCCGCTGAGGTCAAACAGCAGGCATGCGTGATGGAAGAAGTCCTGGATGAACCATCTGTAGAAGTTGGTGAATCCCAGGAAGGCTTGCACCTCCTTCTTGCTCCACAGCACTGGCCACTGAGCGATGCCCGCTGATGACGCCCAAAAGTTGCTAGTGACTGTATGAAGCTACTGACACTTAGTGCCTCCTGTGGAGTAGTGTTGGGCGTGCGCTAAAAAGTGTGAGAGTCCCGGGCAGGGTCCCAGCTACTCGTGGGGGCTGAAAGTGGGATAAGTTTAAAAGTATGAGAGAGGGTGCTTAGCAATTCAGTCGCTAAATTGAAATCCTGCCATAAGTGCAGGCACTAGACTCCTGGCGACTGGAGGCGGTTATGTACCTGGTGGTACCATAGGCAATATAGGCGCTAACTTGTAACGTTGCAGGAGTTGCTAGACTGCTGGCAGCCACAAGGCGCTAGTAATCCTGGCGACCTTAGGCAATGGGTGAGAATGGAAGTGTTTAGCGACTAAGAGGGGTGAGCTCGCCAAGATGTGATGCGCGCAGTGGGGGTCTATTGCCTTGTGCTATCATATAGTACAGTATTTATACGACGCTAGGTCACCATCACTAACTACATCAGGTAAGTGAAAATGATCCAGTTTGTACACATGGAATGGAAAAGAAGTTGCTAACGGCATGTGTCAAAAAATCGTGATAAGAGGGATGAAATGTGAAACTTTGTCTGAGTCGCTAACGGCGTCTGTCCACTAGATGGGTGACCCTGTTACCAAAAACAATAAGTGGACAAATGTGCGGGGAGCTGCCATTTAGGCCTGAAACCATCAAGGAGGAGAAGTCGCCTAACATTGGATGAAGGCGCTAGGGTGGAGCTGGCATCAGTGAGCTGCCAAAAGACTGCCTCATGATGTTCCCAGGCTTCTGATCAGGGAGCCCGGCCACTGCTGATAAGATTGTGCTAATCTAATCAAGGCACCTGATAATCTTGTTGTCAGATAATGCCGCTAAAATTAGCATCAGTGTGCCCAGCTCAGCCAAGTACTTATCATCTCCCCCCAACTGAAATTTTGACTGTCCTCAGTCAACCCAAAGTCTCACGTGCGTGGTCCATGCATCTCCAGGTCCATGCATCCACCAGTCCTCTATTAAATAGTCTAGCATGCATAGTGGGACTTCATCCCACTTCCCCCCTCTTTTTTTTTTCAGCAGTTTCCTCATGTCCTCCTCCAGTGCTTCCTCTCTTGCAGCTACTACGTTCATGGCCAAGGTGGATATGTTCCTAGCGCATCTTGCCAGCGTAGGCATGGGCGCCGCAAAGTCGCTGGTACTTAGCGGCCTGCGCTTGCTCCAGCGCTGGGAGACTCTGCGTGGATCTGGGGTGGAGTGGCCAAGAAGGGAGGAACTGTTGGAATGGTGTCAGGCCCAGCGGTTGGAACATCTAGGGGCTGAGTGGCTGTTGCCCTTCGAAAGCTTGTTGGTACGTAGCGTTATGTGTTTAGCAATTGATCTATTGAAATTAGCAACCAGGTTGTTCCTCAGTCGCTTTCTGAGGAGCTGGCCAATATCTTGGGGGAGCCCATGCTGGTAAGCATTCATAAATCACCAGGGTCAGTCGCTAGTAACCTGTCATTGTTAGCTGTTATCTGAATTATCCCCTGGCAGTCATCAGCAGCTTGTTGAGGAGGTCAAGGCAGCCGAAGAGCAACTGCTATGGGCGTTGTCAGCTGAGTGGGAGGAGCTGGTGGCACTGGAACTAGCAGATCATCAGCAGAAGGTGGCTAGGGAGGCTGGCAACCAGGACCAGCAAAAGGAGACTGGTGAAGAGGAGGTTGGCGGATTGATGGGGGTTGGCAGCTTGAGTGTTGGGATTCGCCTTTGTTTGCCTGCTGTTATTGGGTCATGGAATGAGGAACCAGTGACCCCCAAAGGTCACCAAACCAGTGGCGCTGTTGGCCTAGCATCATCGTTTGGTAAAGAAAAGGCCAAAAAGTCACCGATCCGTTCCAAGGTGAGTCCTAGTTTAGTTCTAATTTTGACAAGATCGCTAAAGGTATTTTAAGGCGCCTAAGGCTGTACCAGTGCCCCCTTATGAGGTAAGTCTATTTCTTTTTCTTTCGCGTATTGTTGCCCTGGGGCTGATGTCTTTTGTTCTTAGGTGCCAACTCAGACAACCATCTCAAACACTGAGCTCCACCATTTGTTGCAAGCACATCGGGCTGGGGCTGTTACGGATATGGGTTTTGAGGCAGGAGTGGTGATGGAGGGGGCAAAGGGGAAGAGGACAGTGGGGCCAAGTACATGGAGCGCTTATAAGGCGCTAAAGGGGGCAGTGAGTGTATTTCCTTCTTAGCGCCTTGGCAACCATCACTAACAAATTTCCCTTTTTAGTGTGATAAGTGTTGGGCTGATAACGACCCTGAAGGCTGCTGGTTCCCCACCGGTGTGCTACCTTGTTACCGCTGTGACGCCCTTCATTGTGCTTGCACCTATGGAGGCTTCAAGTTGAGGGACATGAGCAAACGGGATCCTGTCGTGAAGAGGACTTTCAAGAAGTCCATTTTGGTAAGGAGGGCTTGGGAGTTCATAGAGGCTCAGTGGGCAACAAAGGCAGCGGGAGGCCACCCCTCAATTAGCGACAATTGTTTAGCGCTGCTGACACATCAGAATGGGGCGACTGCTGGGACGCCTTGAGGCGCTAAGCATTTGTTGTCGTTGATGGGTGGAACTTCTCCTTCTGGAGCTTCCAAGCGCCTGAGACTGGCTACTGAAGAAGAAGACCACTTGCTGACAGAGCAGGAGCAGGATGAGCTTCACAAGTGCCTGGATGAGCAACTGCCTTGGTATGTGTGCTCTTGTTTTTGTCCTTATGCCTAAGTTGTCTTCTCCTAGGCCGGCAACGCCTACTCCAGTCACTAGAGTTCAGTTGCCAGTTGAGGAGACAGTGGGGGAAAGGGAGTCAGCCAAGGAAGAGGAGGAGACAGAGGAAGTGGAGGAGGAAGGGGCTGAGGAAGAAGAAGCGAAAGGTGTAGGTGCCCCTGTCGAGCCAGCATCTTGGACTTGGCACTGGCAACCGGTAGCAGACTGGCGGCGGCAGGTGGCAACTGCCTGGGTGCTTTCCCTTGGTGGCACTGAGCATGAGCAAGTACCTTGGACACCTGTGGTCGCTAGGGTTGATGAGCAGTGGATGCCAATGCCCACTGCCCGTGTGTCTGGTGGCGACTTTGAGTGGCTGGGAGAGGAGCTGTTGTATCCGGTGTCGGCGCTAAGGTCTCAGGGAGAGCTAGAGGGGTACATGGCGAGGGTGGCAGGGATGGAAGGGGTGATGATGCAGGAGATGAGGGCAGTGGAAGCGGAGATGGCTGGGCTGAGGATGAGATGGAAGATGCTAGGCCGCAGTGTCAACATTTTGTGGCGGTACCAGGAGGATTGCAAGGCAGCACTGGCTTGGCAAGAGAGGAACAACATTCAGGACAAGGACTTATTGCCCTTGAGGCCCTTCTCCTTTCCCGACCCTTCCTAGGCGCTGGCCCCCACTCTAAAATGTAAATATTTTTAGTGGACATAGATACTTTCTCTTTAATACATTTTTTTGATCACGCCACTATAGTCAAACCTTGAAAATAAGTAAGGGAATCATCAAAGGGTAAAATGAATAGGGAACACTCAGTAAATCATCATAGTATATAACCCTTGCAAAGGTTGTGCATAGCGCTTAGCGACCATAGTTGCTAGTGCTGCATCTTACCAGATAAGTAAAGTGTCTGTAAGTAAATGGAGAAAA
This sequence comes from Termitomyces sp. T108, assembly GCA_017657275.1. Classification (NCBI taxonomy): domain Eukaryota; kingdom Fungi; phylum Basidiomycota; class Agaricomycetes; order Agaricales; family Lyophyllaceae; genus Termitomyces; species Termitomyces sp. T108. The sequence continues at coordinate 20,031 of JAGGAU010008435.1, read as the reverse complement.
TATAAGTAAGGGTAAATACAATGGTAGGAAGAGGAAACTGTTTGCTTAGCGACCAGAATAAACAAGTCACTGTAAAATTATTTAGCGACTTTAGTCGTCATTGCCTAGAGGTGGGAGGTCCTCATTGTCAGGTTCTGCTGACCACGGGGGCTCAGACCACTGGGCGAATCCTTACTTGGCATGCACAAAGTCTATACACACAACTGAGGTGGCGGGCATGGTGTATGGACCAGGGTTGAGGGGATGGGAGCGAATGCGGAGGGACTGAGCCTGGTCCAAGGGACTGTCAAGAGAGCTCTGGGGTCCGGGGATGAGCTCCAGGGCTGGGAATAAGTCCTGGGAAAGAGTGGTAGGTGGGCTGGGGCTTAGACCCGGGACTCGCTAAGTCCTGGGGTTGGGAGAAGGTGGAGGAGTGGTGAAGGAGTCAGGGACTTGAAGAGAATAGAGGCAAAGAGACAAAGAGGAAGAGAAGGAGAGAGAGAGACTGGAAGGGGAACTTAGAGGAAGGGGACCAGAGATGAGAAACAGATAGATTGGAGATGAGATGAGACAAGCAATAAGATAAGAGAAGCTAGAGTGAGTTGAGTATGAGATAACAAAGAGATAGAGGCAAGATAAGAGGAATGGATCGAAGTAATAACTGAGATGAGCTAGAGACCGGGAAAACTATGCAATATCAACACTAACATACCAGATACTATGCTACGGCTTATATACAAGGGGGCGGGCGTGCTCCGGGGTTCAGGCCCAGGTTCCGTGGCAAGTTGCAGTGCTGGGGTTCTTGCTGGAGCCCAGGGTTCATGCAAGGTGCTGTATGGAAGTGCTGGGACTCTTGCTGAAACCCAGGGACCATGCAAAGTGCTGTGGGTGTTGACGTCAGCCAAGTGGCGTAAAGGAAAGCTCACAAAGCAGGGGTCTTGCTTTGGGAGCGTGGGGAGGCATGGAATGTGTGGGGAGGCAAGGAGTCGACCAAGGCAGAGGTGCGGGGCATGGGATTTGGGCTGGGGTGATGCGTTGATGCAAGACGTGTGATGGTTGCCTAGTTGGGACAAGGAGAGTGCCAGGGATTGCTGGGCCCAGCGCTGATGTGGCAGTGATGGACCAAGGATTGCCAGGGTCAGCACTGATGGTGGCGTGGGTGGCCGGGGGTTGCCAGAGCTGGCGCTGATGTGGCGTGTGCAGGCAGTGGTGGGTACTGATGGCCGCTGATGGTGTCATAGCGCCGGTGATGGCTGGTCTGCTAGCGGTCCAGGCCTGGGGCTTCATGGAGCTGGTCTGGTGGATTGGGGGTGCCGGGGCCGGGGTTGGGTACCAGTGGTAGGTGGTGAAGTGGCCAGCGGTGGTGGCAAGTCGTGACACTCATCATCAAACAAGTCAGTTTCTTCCAGTTCTCTGAGCTTAGCGGTGTCAATATCTAGCACCTTGAGCGGCAAAGAGATATGTTCTCTCACCAAGTATGGCAGCAAGCAAAAGGCTGCCACTGGCTGGTGAAGTACTGAGCCATCTAATTCACAAAGCACATAAGCGCCTCCATAGTTTTGTGAAATAACTACCAAAGGGACCAAGTAGCGTTAGGAACGGTTTGGGTCAGTAAGGAAAAATATGGTGCAGCAAGGTCCCAGCAGGCTGGTCACTACGGAGCAAGGGAATGGGAACCTGTATTAGGTGCATGAATCCATGGAGGTGATCAACCCAATCGGCAAATTTTTCATCATCGCCATTGTCCGGGTCAGGGTCGCCAGGCTGTCAGGGGCGGCAGGAGAGCCCATCTGGTCCGTGGAAAGTTCCTTTTACATGCACAAGCTCAAAATGAAACATGAGTATAGCGACCACCCATTGGTTCATACTTGCAGAGGGCTGGATGTCAGGATTTTGCAACATTCCCTTAATATACCTGGCGTCTACTTCCACAATCAAATTTTGCACACCAATGAGGTACATCCTTAGCGACTGGAATGCCTTGAAAAGCCCATAGAGTTCTAACTTTGGCTGGCTGTAGCGTGCCTCTCTGTCATTTAACATGATTGACCCAAAACGGTTGTAGCGCCTTTGTTTCCTGTTGTTGCTAGCGCACTGACAAAGAAAGAAGCCTACAGCAATTAAAGAAGTGTCCACTGCTAGGATAATGGGGTCTGGCAATGTGTAATCAATTGGGACAAGGAGTTGTGCTTCTTGTCACGCCTTGATCAGGTCTTTTTGAGCGCTAACTTGTTCTGGACCAAATTCAAACAGGGCGTTGGCGCGTGTGAGCCATGTAAGGTGATGGGCATGGTGGGCAAAGTTTTTGATGAACATGGAATGACTATAGGGGGAAAGAAATCTGTCCAAAAGCTACCCCGCTCACTGTCTTCCCAGGCAAAGGCCTTATTTTGCTGGGAAATGAGGTTGGTAAGGATGTTGAGTTCGGTGACAGTGAGGAACTCCATGTCATGGTCACTAAGAAACTGCTGGCAATGCTCTTTAGTAAAGCGACCAGTGGGTGTAAAAGGAGCAGGATTTGGGCTTAGCATGGGCATGTTAGCTAGGGGGTTGCCAATGATATGGCGCTTGATTCTTAAATCCTCAGAGATGGTACTGGCCACTGGTTTGGTCTTTAAGGCAACAGGTTTGTACTTTTTCTTAACTTGTACTCCTTTTCTTTTAGGGGTGCTAGAATCAGCAAGCATGGAAGTGATAGATACAGTGTCCATAGGGTCGCTAATGGAGTCAGTTTTGGTGAGTTTTTCTTTCTGGCGACCCCAGGGGAAGGTGGGTACCATGTGCCGCATGCCTGTGTTGGGGTCGCTAATTGTTAACGTTGTTTTGTTTTCAGACAAGGTGGTTACAACTGATTGAGCTAAAACGTCAGAGGGACGTCCAAGAAGGATGTTATAGGCTGGCAACCATAGGATATGGATTTGTAAAAAGAACGTCAAGTCACCAATATTGCATGGTATGTTCTTGGCGAGTCCTAGCGACCTGTCAATTGTTCCGTTGGCGCTTTGCATGTTAAGGACGATGTTTGGGTCATATATTAGCCCTAAATCGTTAGTGATCTCAGCAGACATTGAAATGATTTGGGAGCTGGAGTCCATGATGGTCTTCACCTTCTGGCGACTATCGACTGTTAGCATAATGGATCGTATGGCATGAGAGTCCTGGGCAACAGTCAGAATGGCCAGATCTTCCCCAGGTCTTAGTGACCTAATATATGATTCCACCGGATCAACAGAGGTGGTGTTAGCGAGTTGTTGGGGATCTTCTGTCGAGGGGTTGCTAGCCACCACCAAACCAGGGAGAGCGTTGTCTATGTTTTCAGCATCTTGTACGGTAGCTTGCAAGGTCCATTTTGGTGTTACAGCCATTTTGACCTGATTCCTGACATCAGGTGCAATGCTACACAACTCTCCTACCGACAAGGTAATGGGCATCTTCATAATCCTGTCAAATACATGGTTGGATTTCTCAATGTCATATATGGGGGCTGTAGGCTGGTAGCCACCCTTGGGTTGCTTATTTGGAGCTGCAAAATTTTGTTGTGTGGGTGGACTGTATCTGTTAGATAGGCCGGCAAAAGGATGAAGTGGTGGCTGTGCCGGTGCAGCAATGGTATAACCCTAAGTTAGTGACTGGCTCGGGGGCGCTAGAGGCTGGATCTGGTGACATGCTGAATTCTATCAGACTGGGGGCCGTTTTGGGGGAAGTCACTAAGAGTTTGTAGCCTTGTAGGGGTTGTTTGGGTTTTTGGATTTCTACCCCATCAAAGACTTGATTCTTTAGTGACTGGATCTCTTGTTCCAAAACTTCAATACGGGACATAGGGGCTGATATTGGTGGCTCAGGCAGTTCTCCTACAGGCATAACTTCATGTACAAGTTGTTGTTGGAGTGCCTGTTCAGCGTCTGGGTTAGCGTTGCCGGTGAGAGTCACTGCGGCTAAATTTCCTGGGTTTCGCCTGTGCCATTCATCCACTCTTTCCTGTAAGACTTTAACTTGGTATAATTAGGAATAAGGGCGCCCGACAAAAGGACTACTTTTCCATCGGCTGCATGGCAAATTTTTCCTAGACATATGTAAGTTTCTAACATGGGGCAATGGCCTCTGGTCATGGTATGGCCCATTTCCCCACAGAAATGGCAAAGGTTACTAGCAGGGTTGGGATTAGCGCGTGGGGCAGTATGACTATTGAAAAGCGATCCTGGTGAAATTTCTGTAATACGTAGAAAGGTTGCCAATAGTATAGATTCCATTGTCAAAAGTGTCCTGAACCAGTTTTTGGAGGTTGCTAAGCATGTAGCGCGTGGTTTCTTCAGTGCCTGGGTACAGCCTGATGACTGCCGCCTTCCAAACTTCATAAGAGGCTGCTGCCGGGGCCTGGTTGCCAGGTCCTGCCACAGGCACGCTGAATTCTGCAAGGCCAGTCCAAATATCTGCAGTATCATAAGAGACATACCACGCAGCATATTCTTTCATTTGAGTTTGGTCAGTTACCCCACAGTCTCGCAATAAGTATTCCAGCTCTTTAAAGTATTGACCAAGTTCCCTGGGCCTTGTTTCATCTCACTTGGGGGTGCTAAAGTGATTCCTGGGCGGCATGCACTGTGCTGTTTGTTCCATAATAAGTCTGGGTGTGGATGGTGGTGTAGGTGTTACTGATCTAAATAGCTGGGATAACGGGGTAATGGGTGTTGGGGGTGTTTCTAGCGCTAGGTCAGCAAGAGGGGTTGTTGCTCCTGGTGCGGTGGGATCAAAGTCAAGGGTTCTTGGGAAAAGATTGGGGATGTCGTCAACAGTAAGGTTGGCAGTTGCTTCAGCAAGTTCCTGCACTAATGTTTTACATGGTAAAGCTCCTGGTAGGCGTGGGGTGGATTCTGTAGAAGGTTCTAGATGGGAGGGGATGGTAGCGCCTGCCAACTGGAAGACGCAGCGCTGCTTCCGACTACAGGTTTCTGGCGGAATTCTGCCCTAAAAAGACTCTCATGGTGGGCTCCAATTTGATGATGCCCAAAAGTCACTAGTGACTGTATGAAGCTATTGACACTTAGTGCCTCCTGTGGAGTAGCATTGGGCGCGTGCTAGAAAGTGTGAGAGTCCTAGGCAGGGTCCCAGCTACTCATGGAGGCTGAAAGTGGGATAAGTTTAAAAGTATGAGAGAGGGTGCTTAGCGATTCAGTCACTAAATCAAAATCCTGCCGTAAGTGCAGGTGCTAGACTCCTGGTGACTGGAGGCGGTTATGTACCCGCTGGTACCATAAGCGATATAGGCACTAACTTGTAACGTTGCGGGAGTCACTAGACTGCTGGTGGCCATGAGGCGCTAATAATCCTGGCGACCTTAGGCAATGGGTGAGAGTGGAAGTGTTTAGCGACTAAGAGGGGAGCTCGCCAAGATGTGATGCACGCAGTGGGGATCTATTGCTTTGTGCTATCATATAGTACAGTATTTATATGGCGCTAGATCGCTGTCACTAACTACATCAGGTAAGTGAAAATAATCCAGTTTGTACACATGGAATGGAAAAGAAGTCGCTAATGGTGTGTGTCAAAAAATCGTGATAAGAGGGATGAAACATGAAACTTTGTCCAAGTCACTAATGGCATCTGTCCACTAGATGGGTGACCCTATTACCAAAAACCATAAGTGGACAAATGCATGGGGAGCTGCCATTTAGGCCTGAAACCATCAAGAAGGAGAAGTTGCCCGACATTGGATGAAGGTGCTAGGGTGGAGCTGGCATCAGTGAGCTGCCAAAAGACTGCCTTGTGATGTTCTCAGGCTTCTGATTGGGGAGCCTGGCCACTACTGATAAGATCATGCTAATCTAATCGAGGCGCCTGATAATCCTGTTGTCAGATAATGCTGCTAAAATTAGCATCAGTGCACCCAGCCCAGCCAAGTACTTATTACTGCTACCTTCACTGGGTCCATCTCCACCATACCGTGCGAGATGATCAGTCCAAGGTACTCAATATGGGTCTGCTCAAACTCACATTTCTCTGGTTTGAGGTAGAGCTGGTGCTGACAGAGATGCTCTAGGACCTCCCAGGTGATGCAACGGTGCTCCGCCAATGTCTTGGTGTAGACAAGGATGTCGTTGAGGTATACGCACACCACACCATGGGTGATCAGGTCCCAGAAGATGTCATTTGTTATTGTTTGGAAGGTTGCTGGGCTGTTTGTGAGTCCAAAGAACATTACAAGGGGCTCAAACAGCCCACGGTTGGTCCGGAATGCTCCTTTCCACTCGTCCCCTTCCCAGATGTGCATGTTGTTGTGGCCCCACCAGGTGTCCAGCTTGGTGAAGTAATGTGCACCCTGGAGGTTGTTGACAAGCTCAGAGATCAGCAGGAGAGGGTAGCAGTTCTTGACAATCATTGCATTGAGCATCTGGTAGTCCTGGACCAACCAAAGGGAGCCATCCTTTTTCTTAATGAAAAACATGGGCGAGGCCATCAGAGACTTTGAGGAGCGGATATGTCCAGACTCAAGTTTCTCCTGGAGGAAAGCATCCAATTCATCTTGCTCTTTGGGCGCAAGCAGGTAGACCTTGCAGTTAGTGGGCTTTGCATCAGGTATCAGTTCAATGGTGTGGTTCCACTGCTTGTGCTCTGGGAGAGAGTCAAACGAGGCCTTGGAGAAGACGTCCTCAAAGTCATGTAGATAGTTGGGAACCGCATCCTGGAAGGCCCAGGGTTGGGCATTTGTTGCAAAGGCCTCGGCCAGCAGCTGGGAGGTGGTCTAGCTGGCCCGGATCTCCTTAGGAAGGCGGCATCCAGAGAGTAGTTGCATAGATGCGGTCTCCTACCTCAATAGTATCGTCTGGTTGCTCCGGGTCCAGTGCGGGCTGGAACTCTCCTTGACACTCCTCTTCCTGCTCAAGATTCCCCCCACCATGCCTGTTATCCTCATAGAGGGCCTCTCTACAAGGGAACACCAGAGGCAGGGGATCCAGCAAGTCAAGGTCTGTGAAGGGGAGGTGTCCCACTCAACACGCTTGGATAGCTGCACATTCCTGCTGAGCGGTGCGCCGCTCCTTCTTTGACTTCTCTGTGCAGGTGGTGCAGCGCCAGGGGCATCAGCTCATCTTGACCTCCCCATTGGTCCAGTCAATCTCTGGTCTGTGCTCCTGGAGCCAAGTGAAACCAAGGATCATGTCCTGCTTCCCTAAGCTGGTGACCGCAAAGGTGGCTCGCTCCGCATGTAACTTGTACTGGAGGATGAGGTCCACCACCGTGCGGATGGAGCCAGCTTTGTTTGGAGTGCTGTCAATTTTGTACACCAGGATTGGAGAGAGGAGAGGTCAGGTGGTGAGCCAATGGTGCTCCATGTAGGCAGTGTCCATGAAGAGTCCATCGCTCTGGAGTCCAGGAGAGCGACAACACTCCGGACTTGTTGAGTGTCCGTGGTTTCTACTTCAATGTTGAGCCGGAGCGAGTTAGCAGACGGGGTTGATGCCACTACATAACAGCATGGGAGGTGGCGCTCCCAGGCAGGGAGTCAAGGTCTTTTCTAGGCGGAGGTTTTGGGTATGTCAGAGAGAGTGCTTATGGTAGGCAATGCAGGGGAGTCATCAGAAGTTGTATTGGTCTCTTCTCCTGACAGGCAAGTGACCTGATTAGCACTAGGCAGCGGGGGAGTACTCTTTACCTGCTGCTTATCTGAAAACCCTCCTCCAACGTCTCCACAGCTGCCAGGTCACCAGGTGCTTCTCCTTCCAGGTGGTCTGGGGCCACCGCATTAGGTGAGGGAATGCCAGCGCTGTCCTGGGCCACCAGAAGTTGCAGGAGGAGCTCTTTCTGTTCCTCCGGGGCAAGGTACTGGACCTTGAGGCCTAGGAGACACCTTCAAGCAAAGTGGCTGGGGGCGCCGCAGCGTCGACACAGGAGGAGGAGAGCGGCTCATTGGTGGGAGGCATCAATGTCCATTGGCACTCTGGGAGGTAGCATGGGATGTGCTGGGGGTATTGCAGGAAGGGGGTCAATCTCTGGGAGCACGCAAGGCCAAGGCACTGGGAACAGGGAGTGATTGGCTGGGGTAGAGGCCATCGCCCGGCAAAGGTCACACTTGAGCTCCATCAACTGCCACTGGTCCCAGGCCACCCAGTACCAGGAGTCAACTTGGTTGTCTGCTGGCCTTCCTTCTGCCAAGTTGTCCATCTGATTCATCAGGGCAGGTGGCAGCCTCTCCTAAAAGGTGAGGCAGAGCTGCAGGCCATCAGAGTAGTTGGCCTGCTCCACAAGTGCCTGGAACGAGTTGATGTACTTGTCCAGGGACCTCTTGCCTTGCCTGTACTGGTCCTTGTCTTGTAGGGCCAGTGCAGCAGTCTTGGCTGGATTCCAGGGGAAGAACTCGTCCTGGGCACTGGGAAACTCTCATTGTGTAGGTTGCTGCTCATCTGGACTTCATGTACAACAGGACCCATGCGATCTTCAGCTTGTCAGAGAGGAAGTCATCACCACAGAGCTGGATGTAGATGATGCAAGACTGGAGGAAACACTCTTTGGATGCGCAGTCACCGTTGTACACATCTGGAAGCACTGGGTGGGGAATGTTGGCATGTCCCAGAGCTGGAGGGGCCAGTCTCGCAGCAGGGAAGCGTGGGACCGGTAACAAGGGAGGGGGAGGTGCAGCCTGGGCTGCAGGGAGGTGCTCAAGGAGCGCCCGGAGGAAATCGGAGATAGTTTTGGTGGTTTGATGGAGAGTGGTGAGTTTGGAAGTGTGGAGGGATAGGGAGGTCTGAGTTAATTGCACCTGTGCTTCTAATTGGAGCAGGCAACTCTAGGCATCATCCTGTGGGACTGGGGTGTCTGTGGGAGGATCTGGAGGGGCTGGCTGAGACATAGAAACAGAGGGGCTTAAGTCTGGTGGGGAGGCAACAGATAGGGGCCTAAAAGATTGGCAAGCTATAGGGGGCCTCCTGACCAGAGTTAAGAGACTTGTTCTGCTGTAAGGGCAACTTCCAAAGGTTGCAGCTAAGTCATGCAACTGGCAGAGGGGGATCCCAAGTATATTGGAATGGTATATTAAGACAGGAGTGTAGCTAATTACCTGGCAGAGGGAGATCCAAAGAGAACAAGTCCAAGGACTCCTCTGCCAGGGTGCAGCACATCAGGCATGGGCGCAGAGGCATGGGAATGTACTGTATAGCATGAACACAACTAAACCCTAACCCCGGAGCAGGTCCGGAGTCCTCTGGACTGCTCTGAGATGGTCCTGGGGGTCCTGGAGGTCCTAAAAAGGAAGTCCCCTAACAGCTCTCCCTCACTCCAAGCCTTCTCCCAGGTTTGTACCAGTGCAGTCCAGCCCACGACATCTTCTTTGGAAAGTACAGCATCAAATTCCTAAAAAGCAATGACATGCTCTTCACACTGTGCAATTGCTTGATGGGCCTTTCTAAGGAAAGTTGAAGCTGTTATGAGAACGCACAGATGTCAGTACATACACATAGACATAATTTTTTGCCAATTGTAGTCTCCAAAATGATCATCAAGCATATCACACCTAGATCCTGGACCAATTTCCTTTGTGCTATTGGCTACCACATTTATGGCAGCCCAACCACATTCAGGGGCCTCCCCATCAGTCCAGCCAACATCAGGAGAAAAGTTGAATGAATAATTAACTTGGCACTTCTGGACGTGTGCATTGAGATGGAATTTTGGAACAAAGAATCTTTAGAAAAACAATGAGATGCAGCACACCTTCACAAGGTCAAGACATGTTTACCTTAGATGATGATCAGTGGAAGAGTTAGGTAAACCAAACTGGGTGCTATAAATCCGACAGCGATTTCACAAATCTTGGCCTACTGACAGCCAATATCATAGGAGATGACAAGGTTTTTTGGAGAATTCTGTGCAACACTCAACCTAAAGAAGAAATTCATATTGACATACCTGCTGAAAATTTAGCAATCTGCCTTCAGTATTAATGAAGAACATACTGTTGCCCTTTCTGAAGATCCCTTATGGATAGAGGGTGTTTCATATCATGATGAGCACATTCTATCTTTCCTACCCCACTTGCAGCAATCCCTTTTCCACCTCTAGCACTTGCAGATTTGATAGCATTGTGATTGTTGCAGGTACTAACATCATTGGTAATGTGCAGGACAAATTCTTGGAGATACTTCTTGAAGTTGGTGTCTTCAACAAAATAAGCATAACCATGATTAAGGCCAGGATCCTTCTCCTTGCTGGAGATAATGAGATGTTTCAAGCAAAAATTGGCATTGATCCCAATAGAAAGTGCATACAACCACCTGAGTTAGACCTCAGCCATGTGTGAGTGATGCCAAAAGGAGGAAACTCACGCTTTGTGAGAAGGAGCAGACCTCCAATTGACAGGAAGATTGATATCAGGTTGTGGACATCACACACTCTCCAGCATGGGTACCCTTAACTCCAGTTGGATCATGACCACAACCAGAACGTTTCAACATTTTCAAATGATGCCATTCCTGAATCATCCTCAAAAAGAGAACATAACGGTCCTATTTGATTGCTTCAAAAACTGGTACTAAGCATGGACAGGAATACTCACCGGTAAATCACGTGTACCAGTATTATCAGTCATACAGACAATAGTCTGATAATATTCAAATGCTGACACCTTCGACATGAAACTGAATAATTGAAAATAATGGAGCAATTGAAATGTAGCTGCAGTCTTTGGATAAACTGTCATAGCAGGGAAGAGACACATGCAAAGTAGCTGGACATGCTGCAAAGTCACATGAGCACAGTCACAAAAGAGTAGATCAACAATATGCAATCCATTGATATGAAGAATTACAAAATTGTGAACCAAAATACCATTAGGACATACATCCTCATCAGGATGGCCAAGAGATATAACCAGACCAAGTGTCTTCAAGCTGGTACCAATGAACATGTTGCCATGCCATGTCTGTAAAAAGATTTCAAAACAAAATAGTAGAATAACCAAATGTGCTTACCTCAATGCGATGAAAAGGCAAAGAGCGGTGCTCAATAATAATACACTGATGACATTTGAAACATGGATTGGCACAGTCAAAGCAACAGTATAGGAATTCATTATGGATTGTTTGCGTATGGTCAGCAAGACATCTGGTGCAACGGAGGAGTGCCTCTCCAGGTCCATCTAGTCAGAGGAGCTCATGAAGGTAGAGTTCAGCATCATCCTGCCAAAGATTCAGTGGATTGTCCTACCATGAGGTAACAATCAGCTATAACTCAGATTAGACTGGGTAAAGAGGGCTTGCAGATGCAAATGTTTGTCTACATTTTGCTGGTTCACCAACAATGTCAACATGATCTGGGTCCATCCAGTGGTGTGATATACTGTCATAAACTTCATTCTTGGGTTCAATCAAGAAGGAATTGAGGCCTAGTGTGTCACACTCCACAAAATCACAGTCAAAAGAGGGAGCTGTCTGGTGACTGGATTGTACAGGAATGTAGAGGCTGGTTTGAGATAAGCCACTATTGTCTTGGTTTGGCTCATAAGAAGTGTGGGGCAGAGAAATCATTGTGGACTGAGGAGGAGGGCAAGGGACATTAGCTTGTGTGTAAGTATCAAAATCATCATATTCCCAACGCCTCCTGGGCATATGAGCAAGCGAGAGGAAAAGAATTTTTTATACCCACAGATGTTCAAAGGCCTTATATCTTGCTAGAAAGTGAGAGGCTCCATATATTGGCAAAGTCAACCATAAAAAAGGAAACTCATTAGTGAGTGTAAGGATAGAAAAGTCCAAGAGCGTAAGGTTATTAAACATGGTCATCTGATCATTGAACATCACGTGTCAATTAAAATATAATGTATGATATTTTCAAATGACATATGTATCAAACACGTTTATTATGATGAAGGAGGGTTTTTCACTCCATCTGGAGATCAAGAGCAACATCAGTAAATTCACTCTTGCCCTTGTAGAAGATTGTGTCCTCAAGATCTTGCACCAGGGCCTGATACCTCTCCTCTTCTGTCATAAGGAGGATTTGTCGTTCAAGTGGGGAAATCACCATGTCATATTGGCGGTGCATGAATTGGTAGCCCCTATGAGCTGTCAAAGGGAAGTGGTTGCACTAATCTGCAGATTTAAAACAGACATAAGGACCACCTGTACTTTGGAACTCACACGTTGCTGACAATCATATTCCAAACTTAAAAGATTTTCCCGATTGTTGTGTTCAGATCTAGTATAGTCTTTGCCAGAAAGCAAGCCTACCCAGATCATCTGAGTTGACTTTCAGTAATGATAATACAAGAATCAAGAAAGACTGACTTGATGATGAACTATGTGCTTCCAATGCTCCTCACTGTACTTGGCATCATCTTTAAATCTATCAATCCACACAGGGTATAGAAGATGGAAAAATCTAGGAATGTGCTGCTTGTGTGATGCTCTCATGTAGATAGGAGCTATGTTCTTTAGTACCTCATTGTGATAGGGATCATCTGACCATATCTCTGGAATGGATGGAAGAAATTTCTTTCTTGACATGCCTGAATTAGTTCCCTGTTAAGTAACTAATTGATCAAGTTAGCTAAATCAACTCACCTGTTCTGTTTTTGGAATGGAAAAAACTTGAACCATGAACCAAAACTTTGTTTCTGACATGTCCCTGGACAATATACATGTACAAATAATTCAGAGTAAGCTGAGTAGCTGAACCGCCAACTCTTGTTGTCAATGGCACACTCATTTATGCTGCAATATATCTATTTTATGTGTAGAAGTATAGTATAACATGCTATAGGAGCTAATACAACAAAGATTAGTAAATAACAAGCCACTCTGAGTTTTGGTCAGATGAAACCTAAATGACCGCTAGCTTCACTTGTGATTTAGCTCTAACTCTTACTCTAACATGTTTCATCAGGCTTTCCACATTAATTCAATGGCTTGGCCTCGGCTTTACCACACTTTAGAGGAACAGAGACTCACTCAAAATGCAAAGAGTCATTGGAATTATCGCAAGTAATTTTGTTTGAATTGTTTCATTCATTTTCAAAACTCAAGTTCCATCTGGAAACAAAGATTCTATTCATGCACATCGCAAGAAACAATATCAACAGGAAAACAGGTGTGTTCTCTGTTCAAGCTGTATTCTAGGACTCTAAGACATCTATCAGAGTGGCTCAAGCTGCTGCATCAGCTATGAAATCGACAAAAGAACCAAAAAAGTCAACTGAGGATGATATCAAACAGTAAATATGTCTAGACTTTCTCACTTTCTATATAGCTTGCTGAAAGTTCAGTATAGGAACAAAGCACAGAACCTTGCCTTCTGGATACGCAAAATTGAGACTGTTAGTCTTAAAGTTAACAAAATCATTGACAAGACTTCATAAGATTACTCTGAATCACTCACTGCTTAACCAACATAAAATGGCCATTCTTCCAACTGACCCTGCCAACACTATTTTTGAAGATACAACAATTCTTTATAATGAGTTTCTCACTAAAGTACAATGTTCCTGCAATATGGTCCTGCAGTTAGCTGGTATAGGAAAAGAGTGGAATTGGGCAGAGGAAGTCCATAAGCAGATTGCAAACATCATTGTTCAGCTTGAAGACATTATTTGCTATACTCTTTCAGAGCCTGATACAGTCATAAATGCACACCGTCAAAAAGAACTGATTAATTATGACTACTTCTTTTGCGTTACTTCACATTGATGCAATGAATGTTGGGTACATAATATGGATATAATGAGATTGTACAAAATAAAAATTGGTACACTAGGGGCATGGACAATGGAGAAACTGGAAATATACAGAATCAGAAGTTAGAAGGGAGAACAAGACCAGATGAGCTGATGACTATGCAAGTGCCTGCAAGTAGGCACTAATGATCAGGGCACTGACAAATGGGGACACTGACAATATATAGGGGTGTGTAAGAACGAAACAAAATAACAATCAAGGCACTGACAAATGGAGACACTGACAATATATAGGTGCATTGATGATAGGGGCACCAACAATAGAGGCACTGATAGTAGTTGGTATGCTGGAATTAGTTTTATTTTACCTTTGGCAAAAATTCAAAGTCAGTGCTATTTCAACTCAGCCCTGATTGGCAAAAAAATTTTGGATAACCCCATCAAGACATTAACCAAATTGTAGCCTTGTACCTATTGAAAGTAAGTTGGTCAGAAAGACATTGTATGAGACTAATTTTATTTGTATTCAGATGGCACCCTGCCACTGGAGTACAGATGAACAGAAAGAGTTCTTAGAATCGTACTATGCAAACTATCTACATTACCAAACCAATGGTATTCTGCATAAGTTCTGGCCTGTTCTTCAGCAAAAATAGTTTAAACGATGGCCTGAAACCTTGCCAGAAGAGCTTCACCCTGAAGAGACCAGGGACAAATTGAGATCAATGTATGCTACAAAGAAGAAGGTAAGGCCAAATTGCGATGAGATAGATATAAACTTACCCTTGAGCTTTTACCCAGCAACTCAAAGAATGGTATCAAAATAACTCCCAAGCTGCCAAGTGAGGCATGAAGAGCCAAGGCAAGGGTCTCGCCCTAGATTTAAGCAAGCAGAAAAACAGCCACTGCCTTCAAGTGACTGAGACATACTTGCAAATGTTCTACAAATCAAAAATCAAGCCATTAGTAGACAATGAAATGACCTTGCTCAATCATCCTTGTGTTGCAATTGGAATGATTAAACACAATATCAAAAAGGCTTGGGATGAAGAACCAGAGGAAGTTTGGCAACAAGTGATCAATCAATCTGAGAATGCTTGTCAGAATCAGTCTGTGCCAGCATCAAGCTCAGTCCAAACTCCACAAGATTATGCATCATGAGCATGTCCTTTTATACATCAAAGTTGTGACTTATGTACATTAAATCACATAGCACTATTGCATCTCTTCCTGATGTTATGGACTAGCTTGGGCATGCATTGAAAACACAGATGCATTGGGTATGGACTCTCTTGGGTGGTGGGCTAGATCCTCATTATCCAGGTGGACAAGTACGAACCATTTTGTAAGTTTGTTTCGATTCTTTAGCAAATCAATCTGATCATATTTACAGTTTTAATTTTGGCAAAAACATCCTTGGTCACTCATTCAAGACAACTGATGTAGACAATTGGAATGACAATGTTTTAAGACCATATCTCAATTTTGTGAGTCCTGTTTTCATAAGTACATTCGAAGCATATTATTTATCATCTCTTGTAACTCCTCTCAAGCAGCTGATGTATGTGCAAGTCATGCTCTTGATTTGGAAGCAGGGGCCTCTCAAACAAAACACAATGATCAACTTGCTACTGAAACAGCATTATACACAATGCTCGACTCTGAAGACAAGCAAGAGCCTAGTGGTTGTAAGTGAATTTATTATATAATATTTATTGTATCCCTTTTAACTCTTTTCAAGCTGGTGCCCCAACAATTTCTCCCATGGCCACCGAGTCCACATCCTCAGCTTTGAGACCTGCAGTTTTGGACACATACGACAATGCGTATCTTCCAAGGACATTCTCATTATCTCCTGCTGCTGAAACAATGTCTGCAATGGCTACAGAGTCCACAATAGCTATGGAGTCTGCGATAGCTATGGAGTGTGTGATGGCTATGGAGTCTGCAATGTGTAACGGACCATCGTAGAGAATGTCTCTACAACATTAACAGTAACTAACAATATTATATTAAATACTGTTTTATTTAC
This sequence comes from Termitomyces sp. T108, assembly GCA_017657275.1. Classification (NCBI taxonomy): domain Eukaryota; kingdom Fungi; phylum Basidiomycota; class Agaricomycetes; order Agaricales; family Lyophyllaceae; genus Termitomyces; species Termitomyces sp. T108. Next base: position 4,363 of record JAGGAU010008435.1, on the reverse strand, counting down.
TTCTGGCTGCCTTATGTAAGGCAGCCAATCTTACATTCATACATCGTAGTACTGGAATCATATATCAATCTGGTTCTCTCATGTGATTATAAGGCTTAACATTTATTGACACCGTTTCACTTTTTTGAACCTTTTGGGTTCAATTCTATTACTACGATATTGCATCTAGACCCACAGTCTAGAAACGGAGCCAAGTGAACTTCTTTGATGCACATCACTAGTGCATCAACTTCTTGCATGCACATCACCAGTACAGCAACCATGCTGCAACAAGTGATTGGATGGACACTACCAATCAACCACTAGAACTGACTTGTGATGGTGAGACCATCAATCAGTCACTGGCTTACCTGCATGAGGAGATGACTGACCCAGGTCATTCCAGGTCAGTGACAGCTGAGGACAGAAGAGACAAGTCTCTTCAGCAACAGAAGGAGATGCTGGGAGGAGTCCACTGGAGTGAGGCTCAACTGATGGCAGCACTGAGTGGTGACGCATGGCACAGTGCAACCTGGGCAACCTCAGACCAGAATACAGGAAGAGAGGCTGCATTGTACATGCAGCCTGGAAGACCTGGTTGATCCATGCCAACCAAGAGTACTGGGCAGGGCATGGTGGAAGATTGTAGACCTTTTGGGCAAGCCATGGGGAAAGTACCAAGACTGGAGGGCAGTTGGAGAGTTCCAAATGAGTCAACGCCAATGACATTGCATCGGCCGGGGAACGGAGGAGCTCAAGAAGGTAAACTTCCTGAGCAATAAACACCAGCAGTGCATTGGGAAGATGAGACGTTGGATGTTAGTGTTGATATTGCCCATTCTCCAGTCTCTAGTTTGTCCAGTTATTGTTTCAATCTACTTCTCTTATCACATCTCTGCTCTTCCATTATCTCCTACTCGACTCGTCTCGTCTTTCGTATCTTATCACTTGTCTTGTCTCATCCTCAATTTATCTGTTTTTCATCTCTGGCCTCCTCCTAAGTTCCTCTTCAGTCTCTTTCTCCTTCTTTCTCCTCTGTTTCTTCTCCTGTCTCTCCTTTCTTCTAGTCTCGACTCTCTCGCCATTTCTCCACCTTTCTCTAGCCCAGGAACTTAGCGAGTCCCATGTCTGAACCCTGGCCCACCTGCCCACTTGCTTCCAGGACTTATACCAAGCCCCGGAGCTTGTCCCCAAACCCCGGAGTTTCTTTGATAGTCCCCTGGACCAGTCTTGGTCCCCCTGCCCTCTCCCTTGCTCCCTCAGTCCCAGACCGTATGCCACACCCACCCCTTTGATTGTGTGTGTAGACTTTGTGCGTGCCAAGTAAGGATTTGCCCAGTGGTCTGAGCCCCTGTGGTCAGCGGAACCTGACAGCCCCCCCTCATATATAAGCCATAGTGTAGCATCTGGTATGGTAGTGTTGATAATACTTCCCAGTCTCTGTCCAGTTCTTGTAGTGTTTCCATTGATTTCATCCATTTCATCTCTATCTTTCCCTTATCTCATACTCAACTCATTCTATTTCTGAGTCTCTTATCACTTGTCTTGTCCTTGTCTCAATCTATTTGCTCCTCATTTCCGGCCCCAGTCTCTAAGCTTCTCTCTCTGTCTCCCTCTTCTCTCTTCTCCTCTCTTTCTTCTCATCTTTTTGCCTCTGCTCTCTCAAAGCCCCCAACTCTTTCCACCGCTTCCCCGCCTCCTTCCCTTTGACTCCAGCCCCAGGACTTAACAAGTCCTGCAACTGAACCCTGGCCTGCCTGCACTCTCTTTCCTGGTAATAAGTACTTGGCTGGGCTGGGTTCACTGATGCTAATTTTAGCAGCCTTATCTGACATCAAGATTATTTGGCACCTTGATTAGATTAGCGCTATCTGATCAGCAGTGGCCAGGCTCCCTGATCAGAAGCCTGGGAATCATGGGAACATCACGAAGCAGTTTTTCTGGCAGCTCACTGGCACTGGTGCCACCCTAATGCCTTTGTCCAATGTCTGTTGACTTCCCCTCCTTGATGGTTTCAGGACAAAATGACAGCTCCCCGTGCATTTGTCCACTTATGGTTTTTGGTAGCAGGGTCATCCAATCATGGGTAGACGCTGATGCGAAATGGACTGAGTTTAGTCTGACAATTTGATTTGATCTTATCTGATCTTATCTTATCTGATTGGATCTCTTTCCAGCTCACAAGTTTTGTGGGGTGTTGAGCTACATGCATGCACACTTTTATTGTATCACAAAATGTTATGATTTATATTTGGTATTTTGAAGCTTGTGCAATCTCAAACTTAGTTGAAGACTGATCAAAAACTTCCAATTTTCCAAAATAAACTAAACTTCAATTCATGCCCTATGTTGAGCCAATTGTTCCTAAGCCCTGGTAGTCCACTCGCTGGGGACACCACACCATGACAACTTGGTCTCCCCTACCCTTTCCAATCCCCTTCCCTTTTATACTGCTCCTTGCATGCATGGACCCTTGCAACGTCCGCATGACAGTGTTGGTCTTTGTGGTAACTGGTATGCCATTGTGGCCGTGTGTCCTGGCATAAGGTTTAGCCTTGGAAAGGCTAAACCTAGTCCTTTGTCTGCTCCCGCCGTTGTTCGGGCTCAGCTGTTGCTTCTTTCATAGCCATTTGTAGGGTCGTGGGCGTTCATGGGGGTTGTAGCCGTTGAGGATGAGGTTATGAACTTGCTGGGAGGCGCTTAGTTTCACGAAGGTTTGATGCTCTGATCTCGGATTATGATCTGAGATCATGGCATCAATCTTTGGGCTATTTTTGTACAAAGGTTTGATTTCATGATCCTGGATCATGATCCAAGATCATTAGATCAAACCTTCGACACAGCCACTCCTGTTGGCTATTGCCGCTGACTGATGTAGTGATTGTTTGCTTCCCTCATTGCTACAGCTTTGCTGGCACTTTTGTTTCTTGTGCTTAGGGTTCCTTAGTGTTTTGCAAGGTATGTTTCCCATTGTCTACAGTTTTTGACAACACAGCTTACAGTTTTCAGCTGGTTTTTGAGGGTATTTGGACGCTACCTCTACTTCCATCGGTTGTACTATGTGGTAGCACCAGAACAACATAGCCCCACTGCACACAGCACCTCTTAGCGAGCCTAGTCCACTAAGTCACTAAGCCCCTCCATTCTCTCATACTTTCTAAGTTGCTAAGTTGCTAGCGCTTCATACATACCAGCAGCCTAGCAGTTACCTCATCATTGCCAGCCAGCACCTATATTGCTAATGGTACCACTGGGTACATTACCACCTCCTGCAGCCAGGAGTCTAGCACCTGCACTTACGGCAGGATTTTGTTTTAGCAACTAAGATTGCTAAGTACCCCCTTTTATATTCTTAAACTGACTAAATCTTCAGCCCCCACGAGTAGCTGGGACCCTGCCTAGGACTCACACATTTATTAGCGCATGCCCAACGCTACTCCACAGGAGACACTAGGTGTCTGTAACTTCATACAGTCGCCAGCAACTTTTGGGTGTCATCACCAGGACTTATTCCCAGCCCCAGAGCTCCCTCAATAGCCCCTTGGACTAGTCTTGGTCCCTCTGTACTTGGTCTCACTCCCTCAATCCTGGTCCGTATGCTGCGCCTGCCACTTTGGTTGTGTGTATAGACTTTGTGCATGCCAAGTAAGGATTTGCCCAGTGGTCTGAGCCCCCATGATCAGTGGAACCTGACAGGAGCGGGCATGCTCCAAGGCTCAGGCCCAGGCTCTGTAGCAAGTCATGGTGCAAGGATTCTTGCTGGAGCGCAGAGTTCATGCAAGGAGCAGAACAAGAGTCCTGGGGCTCTTGCTGAAGCCTGGGGACTGTAAGGGCAACCTCAGAGGGTTGTGGCTAAGTCATGCAACTGGCAGAGAGGAATCTGAAGTGTATTAGAATGGTACCATACAACAGGAAGTGTAGCTAATTACCTGACAGAGGAGAATCTAAAGAGAACAAGTCTAAGGACTCCTCTACCAGGATGCGGCACATCAGGCGCAGGTGTGGAGGCATGGGAACATACTGTACAGCATGACCACACCTAAACCCTAACCCCGGAGGAGGTTCAGAAATCTCCAGACTGTTCCAGGATAACTCTGGAGGTCACAAAATGGAAATAGCTCCAGAACATCCCAAAATAGAAGTCCAGAAATCTCCAGACTGCCCCAGGACAATTCCAGAGGTCCTCAAATGGAAGTCCCCTAACATCACCCCCCCTCTAGAGTGTGGTGACTCGACATGCTGGGGTAGAACAGCTCCTAGACGGCCTGGTCAGTTGGAGAGATGGGGTAGATGCCCCGGATAGCCCAGGGTGCATTGGGGTGCATGCAGTGGAACTCCCTGACAAGGGCTGGAGCATGGACGCCATCGGCGGGCTCCCAGGAGA
>JAGGAU010008434.1:0-24165 GCA_017657275.1 Termitomyces sp. T108 | reverse complement strand
GCGGCGGATGTTGGTGGCGTAAAGGAACTCACAAAGGAAGGGCCTTGCTTTGGGAGCACGAGAGGTATGGACGGTGCGGGGAGGCGAGGATCGACCAAAGAGGAGGCGTAGGGCACGGGGTCCAGGCCAGATGATGCGTTGATGCACGAGTTGCGGTGGTTGCCCAATTGGGAAAGGGGACGTCGGTGATGGGTCGGGGTCGCCGGGTCAACGGCCGGGGATTGCCGGGGCGGGCGCTGACGGTGGTGTGGGCGCCCGGGGATTGCCGGGGCGGGCGTTGGCGGTGGCGTGGGCGCCCGGGGATTGCCGGGGTCGGCGCCGAAGTGGCGTATACTGGCGGTGATGGCCGTTGATGGCCGTCGGTGTGCTGCTGGTTCCTGGGGGGCCGGGCGGGCCCAGGGTTTATGGAGTTGTCCCGGGGAGGTTGAGGGTACCGGGGCCGGGGTGGTGTACCGGCGGTGGCGGGTGGTGTACCGGCGGTGGTGGCGGATCGTGACAATCACAGGCCATGTCATCAACAGGTGTCAGCAATGTTGGCGGTTGACATATCACTGACGTTGTGTTGGGTATTTCAGGGGACGTTTGGAGATAGCGCCTTCACTTGATCCTGCTGCTTGCTTGTTGTCCCACACAATGAGCTTGCAATATCACTCAAATCAGGCCGAAAAAATTAGAAAAAAATCAGAAAAAATTGTATTGTATTTCATAGGATTATTGAAGTAGAATAATGCAACCAATAAGACTAAAAAGAGTAAATTTGTGGGGGGCCAGCAACATTGAGATCGTCATTGTCATTGATAAACTCAGTGTCTTATATGTAGGAGGTAGCTGAGATGTCATTGTTTTTCTCCTCTTGAACGGCCTCTCATTTCCCTTTTTTCTCTGCTTGCCTTTATCTGAGTGCTCCTTCCTCTTCTTTCCAATGACAACCCCTTCACTGCGGGCTGCGTTCATTTTCTTCTTGTGCTCCTTGTGCTCATCACTTGTGAGGAACTCCCACCAACAATCACCATCCCTCAGTGCAAATCGCAGAAGCCAAATGTCGTCCATCATTGATATGTTCAAAGAGCTACCAAATTTGATACATGAGGGCCAACCCACCAGATGGACGTGATGCTTCTCAATTATTGTTGCCTCGTAGTTTGTGTAGTTCATTTTCACTGTCTTGTTGACAAGGATTGAGCCTACATACTCATCAGTTGTTGACAAGTGAATGAAGATAGTCTGACTGACGCAAGCCTTCAAGATGTGTCAGCTTTTACTGCCTCTGTTAAACCCTGTAAGTCTACCTCAAGACAGCATCAAATCATACAACTTACTTCAACTCTCAAGACAGGCATACATCTCGAACTTCCCAAGCACCTCAGCAAAATCCAGTTTGAGAACCTCAGGGAAAAATTGCATCACAGTATCATTGGAGGCAGCAGTAAATGATGTTGTGGTATCATCAATGTGACTGCGTGAAAAGAACGCAAATGAACAAACCCCTGTACAAAAGAAAAGATTCTTCATCTACCAGAGGTGTCAGCTTTCAAAGAATGCTTGTGGAAGACGCAGACCTACCTTGCCCGTGATAGCAGTGATATTTTGATGCGCATCGACGGTTGCTGCCCTATTTCCCATGCATGATCCCTGCGTTTTGAGCACACAATGCTCCATAAGCTTATTGATGAGCTCTTGTTTTTGTTCCTTGCTCATCTTTGATGCGTCCAGCTCAGGATTGTTGTTGATTTGCTGTTGAATATCCTTAAGCTTCAAGCAATTCCCATGTGAACGGTCTGGCACAACTAAGTAAGTTATATAGCAGTGACGTTGTCTGAAAATTTTACCATCATTGAGCTCTTTAGACTTGAAGTGCATAATTGCATTTGTGAGCAAGGGGTGGCGTGTTGAAGCATAGTTTGACCCATGCTTTATCATGTTCTTGACGTGTTCCTTGTCTACAATATGTCGATGTGCCAAGTCTTCAATAAACCTGTTCTGCTCCTTCAAATACGCATCGACTTCCTTGCAAACAAGGCTGAGGCTCACCTTGGTGTTCTTCTTGAGGAGATTATGGGTCCCAGCAGATGCATCAGACCTTCCTTGTGATTTTGATGGACAAGCACGTGAGGGTTGGACAGCTCGATCAGGATTCCATGCAGCCCAGCTGGTAGTGTCAAGAGTACAGTTGCGGTTAATTTCCAAGTCAACGAGACTAGACATTGTGTATGAGAGTCAAGAGTACAGTCATGGTTAATTTCTGAGTCAACAGTGTTCTCCAGAGCTTCTTTTGTTATATCACAACCATGGGAATCAATGGGCCAAACCCTTGCAAAGTCGACAACCTCAATTCACATGACAAGGCAGCATATGTGCTGTTTCATATGTGCTGTTACACTAGACACAGAAGAAACATGTCCAAAATGTTCAAATAATATTAGTACATGATTACTCTGATTGTTGGTTGAAATCTTCAATTCTACTTAAGAGATTCAGACCCATTTCCCACCTTGATGACTTGGTAGCACACATTTTTGCATATTCTACAGGATCCTCCTTTTCAAACTCCTTCTCTGTTTGGTACCCATTATCCACGTAACAAAACAGGCCTCCAGCACTGTACTGAGTGAACAATGCACAATGGTCACCAGCCTGAACAGGAATGTTCGAGTGAGTAATTGTGGTGGATGGCAAGAGTATCAAAGCACCAGGAGGAAACTCCACATATAGCTTGAGATCCCAGAGAATAAGATGTCCACCTTTTGTAGGATCGAAGTGTCCAAGTGCTTGAATGCTGCATCACCTGAAAGGGCAGTTAACAACATTAAGGTGACGATGAGTCCAAACATCAGGACCAAAGTTAATCGTGACAGTTGGGAAAATGCTTCAGGGAAAGATATGAGGCAGGTCAAGTCTGTGAGACCAAAGGTCTTCAAGGTGCTGGCGATAGTACTGATACACATTCAGGGCCCAGCCTTGGAAACTGGCTAAGAAGATGTCAGTTCTCTAGAAAGTATGGTTGCATATTGGAAGAACATACCACTGGCAAATGTTGCAAGTCGTTGGATGTTACCATCAGCAAGGAGACGTTTCACTATAGGTGTATGTTCATGGTTGTCCAAGGCGACTGGACGGATGGTCCCGTTTCCATAGGTCATACCCATGTGAACAGAAGGGTAGGTGCCACAGCAATGATGGATCTCATCAAAAGTAAAATGTTCAGTTTGACACTCCCACATGATATGGTCATAAGCCGCTCTTTCAATTGTCATATGTCTGTCCCACAAGAACTGCAATGACTTGGCCATCTCTATTGACAAGTGGCCGACTGACACTTGGAGAGCATAAGGGAGTGGTACAATCAGAGAAAAAGGAAACTCATTGCCCATCCCAGCACACAAGGAAAAGTCCTTTAGCATCAAGCTCCTTCAAGGTCCATTTCTTCTTATCTTTGTTCATAGGCTGGCTCCTCACTGCTGAGTAAGCACTGTGTGCAACAGGCAGACATTCTGTCTGTAAAGAGGTATGTATAGGCATTGCATCATATCGATAACGCTCCATTGTTTGAGGCTTCGGAACATGACCCTCCTTGGCAATGACAGCAGCCCGTTTCTGGTGACGTTTGGCATGTTGGTGGTTGGTGGTGGGGTCAATTGCTGAGGACAATGAGCTAGCATCCCAGATATAGTGGTCAGAAACATGCAGAGACTGTACATGAGAATTCAGAGTTTGGCAGTCAGAGACATGCTGAGGACAAGGTCATTTGGTTGGAGGTTCTTCAGCTGGTGTTGGGGCCCATGGAGGTGGGATTCCAGCCTCACTGTCCTGAAGAAGGGACTCCTCCCTTATTACAGAGTCATGGAGCAGAGAGGGATAGTCCAGAGATTGAGAGCAGTAAATAGGGACAAAATCATAAGGTGAAAAGATTGCACCTAAATGTGTCTACAATTTTTTTGATCAGATCATGCACAAACACACGTAGAACACTCACTGAGCGCATGGTAGTGGTTCACGTCCTTGTAACCTGATGCCTGTGAACTTAATAGTCAGTTAATTGATTGAGATGCCATTAACCCAGTCACTGCATCTCTCTCTACAGCATGCTTGTTTCCTTGGTCCCAGGGGTGATTCCTGAAGGAACCAAGTATGCTGTAGCAAGAGAAACAGCAGTCTGGCGGCAGAAAGAGACATAGATCACCAGAGATATCGAGAAACTTGAACTTGTGTAGTCTAAGCGAGATAATTGAAGGTGGACATTGAACAAAATCTACACAATCACGTAAGGCACAAGTGCTATCCCCACGGTTTGCTTGTCAATTGAATGCTACAACAGCGCAGGTCAAGTAAGGGCAAGTTCAAGATCTTCGGTGAAGGCCCCTCCCATTTGTTGAAAGTCCAAACCCTCAATCGGTCTGGGATACGCGCTTTTCAAAGGCATCAGAACAAGGAGGTTCAAGAATGCGAGCAAGGTAAGTTGTTGATTATGGCTATTCAAACACTTGTCCATGATCCCCAGCTTGCAGCAAAGATAGACAGCACGCACTTGACAGAATTCAAGATATTCCTGAAGACCACAGTTCTTTTGATGGGAATGACTGGATTGATGTCAACAATGTTGTCAGCGGGGCTGCTCCATTCAATCTGAGTCATGCTGGTGGAGAGTTCCAGGAGCTACTTGAAGAGGAGCTGCGCCCATGTAAAAAAAGGAGAGAATACCGTTCACGTCGAGATGCAGTCATCCACAGAAATTTGGGGTTTGCAGGACAATTGACTGCAATGGTTGATGCATATTTGAAGTGGAGTGAGAAGTTTGGTATCTCAGGACAAGGGTTTGCGGCTCCAGTGAGTTGAGAAGAGGTTGTCCAGGAGTTGCAGTCTATCAAAGTTGTGGACACTTTTGGTACGCCGCCTACTTCCTAGCTCCTTCTCATTGCCTGACATACAGAATACAGAGACATTTGCCATTGATGTACCGATGCTTCAAGGAGCCAAGACGGTGGCTGCCTCTCTGATTGAGCAGGGACTCATCCCGTCTGTGCCATACCATCCCAACGTTGCATTTTCAACATGAACAATAGAATTGTATTACTCACTACGCTGCCCTCACCTCACAATTCAACCTTTTGTCAAAAGTTTATGCGACCTACATGGCATTCCTTTCAAATCCTATCTCAGTAAACAATTTTCCATTGCGTACGACATCTATCTATCAATCCACGTGGAAGTTGAGAGACAAGTCCAGGCCACCCTCAAATGTGACATGCCCAAGTGGAGGCTTTGCCATGCCTGTCCTGCTTGTACATACAAACTGGAGGGAGAAAAAGAGATGATATTTGAAATTCTTGTGACAATGGATGGGAATGACTCCCTCAAGCACGTCATCCGTCGGGGGCCCACAACCGAAGCTGAAGATGGGGAGTTGTCTCCTGGGGAATCAAAGGAGTTGAAAGATGACCATGTACTAGACGGAGACTACTACCTCAGTAGGGAAATGGTGGATAAATGGGCAAAGGGGGTCCTTGAGGAGATGTTACCTTCTGGAAAGGATGCAGTGAGCTCATAATCCCTATCCATCAGACTCATACTCACCAAGAATGCAGGACAAAGGCACAGTGGGTTCAGAATCAAACCCATGCGGAGAAAGGTGGAAAAACATGATCAACGAACTCACCGCACGTATGTGGGGTATTTTTGATGAGACTGGGATATTCCTTGCTCTCTGTCGCCATGGGTTTGTCCTTTTGATTGCGGACATGGTTCAAAGTGGCGAGCTAGCAAAGTGCTGTGGTTGATGAACTCTTAGAGGCATTTGGCGTGCGCATTGGAGGTAGATATGACATTGTTTGTAAATTTGGCATGACCCTTGCCAACAGTCCTCTTGGATCACGCGCTTGTGAGCTTGAATACAAAGCACTTGTTGGCAGCTTTCACAGTCATGCGCATAATCAACAATGCCAACTGAAGTTTCTTGCAACGTATGTCGAAGGACTTGGCCTTGAAGATCTCAATGGATGTGAGCAATTCTTCCCAAAGTTGAATGCCCTAGCATCATCAGTACAGTATGTGAGTATCTTCCATTGGAAGCAAAACATCCAAGAATATTGTAAACACATGGACAGATATGAGACATACCAAAACCTCAGTAAGTGCTCCTTTGGCTTGCCTATGTTCTTATGACTGATGTCTTCAGGCAACTTCCTCATTAACAATTATAAGCAGGCATTGAAGTTAATCAATGGCCTACTTGCACTCAAAAAACAGATGGAGGATCAAGGGGTTGCAGACTTTGACATGTTCAAATGCTGGTTGGTGCAAGAGAAGCAGTATCTTGAAGGATCATCTCGGGAGCCTTTACAAGAAACTCTACAGATGGAATACTATCAGAAGCTGGTGAATCTTGAGGCAAGCTGGTATGTCACAAGTATCTTTCCTCCCATGCATGTCTAACCTTGATTAGGAAAACATTGGATGAAACACAAGATAAATGGCTTGTAATTACTCCTGAGACGCATGGTGAGCGTGATTACACACAACGTATAGAGACAGAATGTTGCCATGCTCTAGAAAACCTTGAAAAGGATCTCAAGATTGTCCAAGGCCTGGAGACAAAGCTAGGCATCACGGCACAATGGACTTGAACAAGCCCTGAGTGGAAGACAACAGCTGAAATGGCTGCCAAACGCTGCTACCAGCAGTGCCTTGATAACTTGGAAGCGTTGGTGGTATTGAGGATGTTTGAATTAACAAAGATGAATATGTCTCAAATGGATGTGTTGAATATTTTGCCCTTGAATACTCAAATACTGTGACTTACAAGAGGACACACAGGGTACAAGTTACGGAAGCATATTGGCAGCGCCCTCAAAGCCCACTTTTAAGCCATATGAAGTGCACTCGACAAGTATAATGTTGCTGTTTGTAGCCTTTCTCCGCTGCGACCAGAGCTTTCCTGGGATCTTGTTGTTGAATATGCATTTCTCGCAAACTTTGACCTTCTATCAGATACATGGGAGGACATGCGTGAATGACCATGGGCAATGCCTGGTGCCCGCATAATGATGGACGAATATTATAAGATTCTTCATGCACAAGAAGAAATTGACCATCTAAACATTGAGATCTGACGCTTCATCACCTATATTCATGATGAAGAAGCGTATCTCAAAGAAAGGAAGAAGTCCATTGCAATCAAAGACAGCACTCTTGCACATCAAATCTTGCTGCATCAAGAGCACCTACACCAATTCAATGTTCACCACATGTGGCGTCTTCACAAACTTACCTTGCTGCCTGGCTTCACAGGTTCCATGATCCCTGGGACCCAAGCAAAAGATGACAATACAAGGGAAGAGGATATGATGGTAGATGAAGGCAATCAAGGCTACATATAACAGGAAATTGAGATGGAAGATGCTGACCAAGGTGCTGAGGCCTGTGAGGACAACAACGACAATGACAATGATGACGACAATGATGACGATGACAATGATGATGCAGAGCTAGCTGAACAGGTGCACAAGGTACTACAGATATCTTCAGACCTTTGATAGTGTTTTTCCTACTTGTAATTCTGTGTAATATGTATTATCTATGCTGTGTATCTAATGTAACAAGATACTACAATTTTTTCTGATTTTTTTCTAATTTTTTTGGCCTGATTTGAGTGATATTGTAAGCTCATTGTGTGGGACAATGAGCAAGCAGCGGGATCAAGCAGGGGCGCTATCTCCGGACGTCTCCCGAAATACCCAACACAACGTTGGTGATATGTCAACCACCAACATTGCCAACACCTGTTGATGACATGGCCTGTGATGGCTGAGACACCACCAGCAATGGTGTCTGACAGTAGCTGGGCAATGTTCTAAGTGCAGGTAATAAAGGTGTTTTATTGCAGGAAGGGGAGATACATAAAAGTTACACCTAATTAGGCATGGAGGACGACTATTCCTCCATGCCTAATAAGGCATGTCATGTGGTAGCTACAGGTGAATTTCTTAGAAGACTTTTCCACTGATATATAAAATACTCTCAATTTATACTTACCATTGATCATGAAATACACTATGCTCTTTGGTCAAGCATACTGGCCAATGACAACTTCATTGTGAACAAGACCAAAAATCTGTAAAATATTTACAAATGTGATAGAAAGCATCAATATATCATAATGCTCTATTACTGTTGTCTATGACATTTTATGACAGTTAATGAAGATGTATGAAGTGGAAACTTGGAATAAGTGGGTTGGGTATGACATGTTTGCAACTTGCTCTCTGTAGAGCAAGGAACCCACTGGTTGGAGGGGCTCAGAAGGGCAATGAGTCTAGAAGGGGGCTTTGGCATGAAGTCTGAAGTACTCTGAAGCAGTCCAAAGGCAGTTAACGGCAACCGGAGTGGATACAGAGGTCACAGGAGGGCAGGAGGAGAATAGGAACTGGAAATTGGACAGCCAGAGGAGGGAAACAGAGTGTATTGAGAGGGATAGAGCAAAACAGAGGGAACAGGAGTAGATAAGTAAGGGAATATAGTTAATACCAAGTCTAGCGACCAACTAAGGGGGCTGGAACCTTATATACTTTGGGCAGGGCCGGAGGGCACATAGTGAGCAGACTCCGGGGCTATGGATTGGCCTTTGGGTGTGTGGGGGTGTGGGGGTGAGGAAGGAGTGCTGGACGGTAGGGCTAGGCCCAATGAGGAAGGAAGTTGATGCGCCACTGATGAGGAGATGGGTAGGGTCCTGGCAATGGGTCGGCGTCAGCATGGGGTCAAGGTGTGCAGCGGGTGAGTGGAAGAAGGTGGGGGGGGGGGGGTTGGGTGTCAGGGGGGCGGAAAATGAGTGGGTCATGACACTTGCAATCAATAGATTAATCAAGACTTTTGTCTTACCAAAACATCAAAGAACATCGTTCACTCTATCTCATGAATGCAATGGGGCCCAGAATTGTGGTTCTGGGTGGTTCTACTGCTAGACTTAAGGATTCAATGTATGTATGTGTCATTGCTTGTAATGGGCTTCTTTAATGTACTCTAGGCCCTTCTTTCCACATGGCAAGCACCATCTGGCCTTTTCCCTTCCTGTAAAATGCCTTGGTTACAAGGATGCGCAACAGATTAATAGTCTACAGCCCTTCATTCAATCTCTTATGCAGGAGGACTTGGATTCTGAATCCATGCAAAAACAAATCTGGCAGTTGTACTTCCTCTCTCAATTCTCTGGAACCTACTGGGTGGTCTTTCTTGGCAGAGTACCTGGGATTTATGCAGAATGGTGAGCCTTTTCTGTCACATCTGTTTCTTCTGATCTCTGTATCTTGGACAGGGAGGGACCCAACAATGCTGCAATTCAATTAGAAGTCACAAATAGCCAGTTTGCTGCAAGCTTGCATTTCTCAATGCTCTGTGCCACATTATTGTTCATGGTCTCAAAAGGTAGAAACTTCAGAGGAGATGAGGAACCTGAGTGCTGTGTGCCATATGATTCATCTCATGCTTCTACTGATTAATTCTGATCATTGACACAGATACCTCTGAATTTGACCCTCAGATTCAACAACCTGCAACGCTCCAAGCCCAGCCTTTTGTGACATATTTCTGCTCCACCCCCATGCATTGACTGGCAATGCAGCCCACTGTTTCAAGGTCTCCAAGCCCTGTTAAGCTCAGACCACAGCCCACCGACTCAAGGTCTCTGAGTCCCGTTAAGTTCAAGGTGGCCTCTAATCTAGCAAGTCTCCAATCAGACTGTATGTTTTCTCATTCACTATGTAATTGTTTTGTTGATCTCACTATCTACATTCTAGTTAATAACATTTTGCTTGGCCATTCTACTTCCACCAAGTCTTCAATTCATGACCTCTTCTTTCATCAACATTTTTGTTGCTTATCAAATTGATACTGCCAGAAGCCCTCTTTCCCCCACTGTCAAATACTCAATGTCATTTGGTGCCATTGTTGATTCATATCTTCAGAGCTACAGATATAATCAAGAAGCCATCACAATTCTTGAGAAAGCCTGGGTTTCTTTATGAGGTTGACAAACCAACTTCATACAGGATGTCTGCCTTGAAGGCTTGCTGTGGATGGAGGCTGAGTGAATTTGGGAACATATCATCAAGCCATCATCTCAGTAGATTCATTATATCATGTGTATTTGGCTATTTTAGAAATTTATTCTGCTGTTTGTCTATCATTTTTTGTTTGTTACTTATGCCAGTACTCTCAACTGCTATTGATGTGCCCAAGTGCTATCACAACTTGTTACAACATATCCTTGCAGATGCATCTTGCTGTTGACCACACTGCCTTGAAAGAAACGGAAATCTTAGAAGAAGACGCGGCTGCTGCAAAGGCCAAAGCCAAGGCTAAATGTAAGGCTCACCAAGAAGATTATTCAACAGCGCTTCAGAATATTGTTGAACATATCGAAGCTGATGCAATAAAGCTTTGCAAACTATTTGGTGGTCATACTCTAGACTACTATAAAGCTGAAATCCTTCAGACTGGTCTTATGAAAACTGAGCAATGAGGAGTGTCCCGTTGGAATGTTTACCTTTGTCATGAAGCTAAGCTCACAAATGAAAGTAAGCGCTTTCTTTTTCACTACTTTTGTGGAACTCATTATATCATTGAATTGTAGATTGGAAAGAAGGCACAGAACATCTGAAGGCCAACAAACTGTCAACAATAGTGCATGAGAAGTGGAATGTGATGTCACAAGAAGATAAGATTGCATTGACTGACCTGCTGATTGAGGAGCTCAAGGAACATCGCACTGACACAATGTATGGCTGACACAATGTTGCACTAGCAAGCTTTAACTGTGCTACTCAGAGTTTGCTTACTATTGAGCAATATGTAAGTAAGAGCAACCGTTGATAATTGTCACAACCGCCACCACCGCCGGCCCTGCCAAACCACTGCCAGTACCCAACCCCGGCCTCAGCCCCAGTACGTCCAAAGTCATCAGACCAGCTCCACAAAGCCCTGGGCCCGGACCGCTACCACCAAGACCGGCCATCAGCGGCCATCGGCCCCTATCACCACCCACGCACCCCCACGACTCCTTTTTGGTCGACTCCTTGCCTCCCCGCATCGTCCATGCCTCCCGTGCTCCCAAAGCAAGGCCTCTCCTTTGTAAGCTTCCTTTACGCCACCAACATCCGCAGCGCCCTTGCATGGTCTCCGGGCTTCAGCAAGAGCCCTGGCATGCTTTGCATGAACACCGGACTCCAGCAAGGATCCCTGCCCCATGACTCGCCACAGAGCCCAGACCTGAGCCCTGGAGCATGCCTGCCCCCTTGTATATAAGCCATAGTGTAGTATCTGGTACGTTAGTGTTGATATTGCCTACTCCCTGGTCTCTAGCTTGTCTTGTTAACTATCTCAATCGACTTCCCTTATCTCATTCTTATTTCTTCACTTTCCTGTACTCGACTCGTTTCCCTCTTTACTCTTGTACAACTCATCTCATTCTCATTCCAATCTATTTGTTTCTGTCAGGTTCCGTTGACTGCGGGGGCTTCTTCCTAAGCAGGACCTTATGAGGTGGACTCAAGGTAGCTACAAGCACAAAGTCCTATGTGATTACGGGGTCCGGGGTTGGTTCCGGAGCTAGTGTAGATGAATCTGACTGTGTGGAGGATTAGAAGGGTTAGATCCGGGCTGTGGAAGTGAGTCCTGGGTTGTGATGGGGTTCCAGGGGTATGAGGCGTGAGTCCAGGATTACTGGGGTGAGCCCAGGCTTGGTCCGGGGAAGGCGAGGTGAGGCCGGGGCAAGACAAGCCGTGAAAGGGACAAGAAAGGGAACAAAGAATGAGACAAGATTGAAGCAGGAAAGAGAAGTCAAGGACGGAAGTAAAGGAAATGGACTGAGAAGGGAAAAGAGACTTGGAGAAGATAGAATAGAAGTGGACAGAGATAGACTGGGAAACTGAGACGAGATACAATAGTACAAGGCGAAGGAGACCAGACAAGATAGTTTTTGCAATATCAACACTAACATACAAGTTGTCTACGTAGGCCTTAAGTACTATAGACTCCAGGGTGGTGGGCTCAGCCTGGTTCCATGTCGGGTGTTGGGCGTGATCGCCAGGGTGATCGCCAGGTGATGCGGGTGATGGGGGTCGGGCCATGACTGCAGGTGTCGGGTGTGATCGCCAGAGTAATCGCTGGGTGACGGGACCAATTGCCGGGGGATGCCGAGGTGACCTGTCTGAGGGTGGCCCATGCCGTGGGAAGTTCTGGGTTGATGCGGGGTGTTCCAGGGTTGCGGTGATTGCCGGGTGTCAGGGTTGAGGAGGCGGCAAACCCAGGAGTGGCAGGCGTCATCATAGTCTGGTGTCATGATGGGCGTTGTGATGGGTGGTGGGGGCGGTTGGCATTGTTCCGGGAGTACAGGGGTGTTGGTGGTGTTGTCCTGGGGTGGTGGGCAAGCTCCAGGAGTGGGTTGTAACAGTTTCCATCTCTGGCCCTCTCTCTAAGCTTCTCTCCCATCTTTCTCCTTCTTCCTCCTCCGTCTCGTCTCTTGCCTCTTCTCTCTTCTAGTCTCAACTCTTTCACCATCCCTCTGTCTTTCTCTAGCCCCAGGACTTAGCGAGTCCTGTGCCTGAACCCTGGCCTGCCTGCACACTCACTTCTGGGACTTATACCAAGCCCTAGAGCTCATCCCCAGACCCCGGAGTTCCCTTGACAGTCCCCTGGACCAGTCTCAGTCCCTCAGTCCTCACCCTTGCCTCCCAGTCTCGGTTTGTACGCCATGCCCACCCCTTTGGTTGTGCGTGTAGACTTCATGTGCGCCAAGTAAGGGTTTGCCCAGTGGTCTGAGCCCCTGTGGTCAGCGGAACCTGACAATAATGTTCAATAATTGACTTGGTGTCTTAGATGACAGCTATCCATGCATGTACAGGCACAGAGATGTTTCTTGTTGCCTGCCAGTTATCAGCTGATGGGTTTCTGACTTTCTTTGTGACTTCTATGTCAAAACACATGCAAGACTTCCCTTTTGATCAGTACAAGACAACATTCCAAGAAATGGCAGCTTCTTTTGAGGCTTACTGCCTGGCTGGGGTTGAAGGTACATATAAATATTGTCAGACTGTATAGTGAGGTTTGCATTGATTACATTGTAGGCATGGTCAATAAACAGGCATTGACTATGGCCAAACTGAAGACAAAACTCAAGGATCTCATCAATTCATCACTCCATAAGTCTTCCAAACATTCCTCCAGATAATTTATATTAATCAACCTGTCATTCAGAGGCACTTCTCAGCAAAGTACATATGGTATATGTAAGCTTTGAGGAGAAGTTCATAATACCCTACAGCATAGTTGTTGAGAGATGGCCACTTGAGAGGTCCATTCCTCCAAGTGAGCTTATGCATTGATGACACTCAAAAGTTGCTAGGTGCTGTGAGTATTAAACTATTGCTTAGCGTCTTCAAGGGAGTAGCGATGGGCATGCGCTATGTTGTGAGAGAGTTCTGGGCAGGGTCTCAGTCACTCATGGGGCTGGAAGCATGAGGGCAAGTTGAAATGAATCAAAGGAGAGGTGCTTAGTGATCAGGCACTAAACCGTAATCCTGCTGTAGGTGCAGGCACTAGACTCCAGACACTGGGAGGCAGTAGTGTACCTGATGGTACCTCTGGCAACTAAGGACAACTTGGCAACTATGGATGACTTGGCAACTAGAGAGGACTCGGCGACTCCAACTGCCTGGAGAGGTGAAAAACTTTAGCAACTCAGGGGAATAATTGTCGCTAGAATGAGCTGTGAACTGTGGAGGAATGTATTGTCCTGCGCTACTACATAGTACAGTATTTATAGGGCACTAGGTTGCCGTTGCTAACTACATAAGGTAGGTGAAAATAATTTAGTTGGAACATTGAATGGAAAAGAAGTCGCCAGTGGCACATGTTAAGAACCTTCAAAATTATGGCATAAGGGATGAAACCAGAAAAATTTGTCCAAGTTGCTAACGGCATCCGTCCATTGGTTGCAAAGTTCCCACCACCAAAGACTATAAGTGGGCAAGTACATGGAAAACTGTCAATCAGGTCTTGAAAAACAAGGTGGCGGCAGTCGCCAGACATTGGCCGCCGTTGCTAAGGAGTAGCTGCTGCCAACAAGCTGTTTGAAGCACCAATTGGCTTCTTGATGTCTCTGTGGTTCAGGGACTTCTGTTCAGGGAACCTGCCAACTGCTAATAAGATGAGCCTGATCTATTCCCAATCAAATAAGATTGCTAAAATTAGCCTTTTGTGTGCTGAGCTCTTTTTCAAGTACTTATCAGCATCCTGAGGTTGATATTTTTCTTGATGTGTGGACATCAGGCACAACATGTTTCCGCAAGATAGACACAGATGGATGGGAACAATGGCATGAAAATTATCTAGGTACGCAAAGATCATCTTCATGTTGAAACATTCATCCTAATTTCTAAAATTAACATGGTCCTCTGCTTTGACCTCTGCCCCTTCTACAAGCAGCTTGACTTCTTCCAATGGCATCATACCATTGTCAGGAGACTTTCTTTTTGGGACCTCCAGGACCCCTGGGACTATTCTGGAGTGGTCTGGAGGACTCTGGACCTCCTCTGGGGCTAGGGTTTAGTTGTGGTCTGGACCTCCTTTGGGGCTAGGGTTTAGTTGTGGTCATGCTGTACAGTATGTTCCCATGCCTCTGCACCCACGCTTGATGCACCATACCCTGGCAGAGGAGTCCTTAGACTTGTTCTCTTTGGATTCCCCTCTGCCAGGTAATTAGCTACATTTCCTGTTTTCCTGTTGTATGGTACCATTCTAATACACTTTGGATTCCCCTCTGCCAGTTGCGTAACTTAGCCGCAACCTCCAGAGGTTGCTATCACGACCCACTCCCGGAGTTCGCCCACCACCCACCCCAGGATAACACCAACACCCCATACTCCCTTAAGACAGCGCCAACCGCCCCCGCCGCCCATCATGACACCTGTCACTCCTGGGTTTGCCACCCCTTCGACCCTGACGCCCGGCAATCACCGTGACCCTGGAACGCCCCGCATCAACCCGGAACTTCCCACGACACGGGCCACCCTCAGACAGGTCACCTTGGCATCCCCCGGCAATCAGTCCCGTCACCCGGCAATCACTCCGGCAATCACGTCTGACACCCACAGTCACAGCCCAACCCCCATCACCTGCATCACCCAGCAATCACCCCAGCAATCATGCCCAACACCTGACATGGAACCAGGCTGAGCCCGCCACCCCGGAGTCCCTAGTACTTAAGGCCTACGTAGACAACTTGTATGGTAGTGTTGATATGGCAAATCTGTCTTGTCTGTCTCTTTTGCCTCGTACTTTCATGACTCGTCTCAGTTTCTCAGTCTACTCCGTCCATTCCCACTTTATCTTCTCCAAGTCCCTTTCCTTTCTCAGTTCATTTCCTTTTACTTTCATCCTTGACTTCTTTTCCTGGTTCAATCTTGTCTCATTCTCGTTCCCCTTTCCTGTCTCTTTTTCCCCTCAGGGCTCATCTCGCCCCGGCCTCACCTCGCCTCCCCCTGACCAAGCCCAGACTCACCCCAGCAGTCCTGGACTTGCGCCTCAACTCCCAGAACCCCGGCACAACCTCAGACTCACTCCCACAACCCGGATCTGACCCCTCTAGCCCTCTGCACAGCCAGATTCATCTATACTAACCCCGGAACCAACCCCGAACCTTGTAATCACATAGGACTTCGTGCTTGTAGCTACCTTGAGTCTGCCTCATAAGGTCTCGCTTAGGAAGAAGCCCCCACAGTCAACAGAACCTGACAGTTGCCCTTACAGCAAAACAAGTCTAAGGACTCTGGACCAGAGGCCCCCTATAGCTTGCCAATCTTTTAAGCCCCTATCTGTTGCCTCCCCACTAGACTTGAGCCCCTCTGTTTCTATGTCTCAGTCAGCCCCTCCAGATTCTCCCTCAGACACCCCAGTCCCACAGGACAATGCCTGAAGTTGCCTGCTCCAATTAAAAGCACAGGTGCAACTTACTCAAACCTCCACACTTCCAAACTTTCCACCCTCTGTCAAACCACCAAAACCATTTCCGATTCCCTCCAGGCACTTCTTGAGCACCTTCTTGCAGCCCTGGCTGCATCCTCTCCTTTTCCTCTGCCAGTTCTGTGCTTCCCTGCTGTGAGACCAGCCCCTCCAGCTCTGAGATATGCTAACATCTCCTGCTTAGTGCTCTCAGATATGTACAATAGTGACTGTGCATCTGGAGAGCGTTTCCTTCAGTCTTGCGCCACCTACATCCAGCTCTGCAGTGATGATTTCCCCTCCAACAAGCTGAAGATTGCATGGGTCCTGTCCTACATGAAGTCCAGGTGGGCAGCAACCTACATGATGAGGGTCTTCTGGCACTTCAGAGGAGTCGCAGGTTTTGGGGACTGGGCCACATTTAAACAGGAGTTCTGGGATGAGTTCTTCCCCTAGAACCCAGCCAAGACCACTGCACTGGCCCTACAAGACAAGGACCAATATGGGCAAGGCAAGAGGTCCCTGGACAAGTACATTGACTTGTTCTGGGTGCTCATGGAGCAGGCTAACTACCTCAATGGCCTGCAGCTCTGCCTCACCTTTTGAGAAGGGCTGCAGTCTACCCTGATGGATCAGATCAACAACTTGGCAGAAGAAAGGCCAGCAGATGACCAAGTGGACTCCTGGTACTGGGTGGCCTGGAACTAGTGGCAGTTGATGGAGCTCAAGCACGACCTTCACCAGGCAGTGGTCCCTGCCCCTGCCAATCGCTCTTTGCTCCTGGCTCCTCAACCTTGTGTGCTCCTGGCAGTTGACCCTGCTCCCACAATGCCCCCAGCATGCCTGGCGCTACCTCCTAGAGTCCTGATGGATGTCAATGCCTGTCAGGAACAACTGACCCAGGGGCTTTCTCTAAAGCAAGGAACCCACTAGTTGGAGAGGCTTGAAAGGGCAATGAGTCTAGAAAGAGGCTTCAGCATGAAGTCCAAAGCAGTCCAAAGGCAGTTAGAGGTGACTGAGGTGGATACAAAGGTTACAGAGGGACAGAAGAAGGGCAGGATTGAGGATCAGACAGACAAAGGAGGAAAACAGAGTGTATTGAGAGAGATAGAGCAAAAAACAGAGGCAGAAAGAGTAGATAAGTAAAAAAGATATAGTTAATACCAAGTCTAGTGACCAACTAAGGGGGCTGGAGCCTTATATACTTGGGCAAGGCCAGAGGGCATGTAATGTGCAGACTCCAGGGCTACAGATTGACCTTAGAGGCATGAGAATGAGGAAGGAGTGCCAGACGATAGGACTAGGCCCAATGGGGAAGGAAGCTGATGCACCGCTAATGTGCCACTGATGAGGAGTAGGAGTGGGGTGGGTAGGGTCCCGGCAGCAGGGTGGCATCGGCATGGGGTGGAGGTGCATAGTGGGCGGGTGGTTCGACAGTGGGGGAGTTGGGTGTTGGGAGGCAAAAAATGAGTGGGTCATGACAGAAGCCCCCACAGTCAACAGAACCTGACAGGTGCTAGCTGAGCCACAGTGCCCTACTACTATATAGATAATAATATTGTACTATGTCAAAGTCCATAATACTTATTTTGATTGTGAATCTTAACCATTATATTATAGGGATAATTGAGTTGTTTTAGCAATGTTAAACATTTTGACTTAGCATTTCTAGAATTTTTATCTCAAGAAATCTCTCAAAATTTTTGAGAAAAGTATATTTAAAATTGTGATGTAATTTTTAATGTGTTCTTTACAAATTGCATTGTGAAACATAGAAAAACAAAATTTATAGATTATTAATGCTTTTTCATGAGTAACAGAAAATATTTTTTCAACTATTCTTGAAATACAGAGAAGAAAACTAATTATATTTAAAATCTTTTTTTTTTGTCAAAAAGACAATATTATTGATATTATTATTTTTCTTTGTAAATACTAGTTCTATAGCTTCACCAGTATCTTAATTACTGGTACATTTGGCTTCTCTCATGACCTTCAACTTCTCCTGCATCAGCTTCATTGCTTTCTTTAGCTTTCCACTTCTGACAAGTATTACATGAAGATTAGACATAGCATCAATTGTATCTGGGTGACTAGTTCCAAAGACTTCTCTGCTAATCTTCAGTACTTCTTGGGAAAGCTTCTCAGCTTCCTTTAGCTTTCTACTATGCCAGAATGTTAGAGCAAGGTCATACATGGCTAGGATTGTATCTGGATGACTAGTTCCCAAGGCTTCTCTCCTAACTTTCAACACTTCTTGTTGAAGCTTCTCTGCTTCCTTTAGCTTTCTACCATGCCTGAATGTTAGAGCAAGGTTAGATATGGCTTCAATAGTATCTGGATGACCAGTTCCAAAGGTTTCTTTCTTAACCTTCAACACTTCTTGTTGAAGCTTCTCTGCTTCCTTTAGCTTTCTACCATACAAGAATGTTAGAGCAAGATGAGACATGGCTTGGATAGTATCCAGATGACTAGTTCCAAAGGCTTCTCTCTTGATTCTCAACACTTCTTGTTGAAGCTTCTCTGCTTCCTTTAGCTTTCTATCATACAAGAATGTTAAAGCAAGGTCAGACATGGCTCGGATAGTATCTAGATGACTAGTTCCAAAGGCTTCTCTCCTGAACTTCAACACTTCTTGTTGAAGCTTCTCTGCTTCCTTTAGCTTTCCACCATACCAAAATGTTAGAGCAAGGTTAGACATGGCTTGGATAGTATTTGGATGACTAGTTCCAAAGGCTTCTCTTCTGACCTTCAACACTTCTTGTTCAAGCTTCTCTGCTTCCTTTAGCTTTTTACCATACCAGAATGTTAGAGCAAGGTCAGACATAGCTTGGATAGTATCTGCATGACCAGTTCCAAAGGCTTCTCTCCTGACCTTCAACACTTCTTGTTCAAGCTTTTCTGCTTCTTTTAGCTTTCCACCATACCTAAATGTTAGAGCAAGGTTAGACATGGCTTGGATAGTATCTGGATGACTAGTTCCAAAGGCTTCTCTTCTGACCTTCAACACTTCTTGTTCAAGCTTCTCTGCTTCCTTTAGCTTTCTACCTCTCCTGAAAGTTGTAGCTAGATCAGACATGGCTTCAATAGTATCTGGATGACTAGTTTTGAAGGCTTTTTTCCTAATCTTCAGCACTTCTTGTTGAAGCTCCTCTGCTTCCTCTAGCTTTCTACCTTGGCCAAATGTTGCAGCAAGATCAGACATGGCTTCAATAGTATCTGGGTGACTGGATCTAAAGACTTCTCTCCTGACCTTCAGCACCTCTTGTTGAAGCTCCTCAGCTTCTTCTAGCTTTCTACTTTGGCCAAATGTTGTAGCAAGGTTAGACATGGCTTGGATAGTATCTGGATGATCAGTTCCAAAGGCTTCTCTTCTGACCTTCAGCACTTCTTGTTCAAGCTTCTCTGCTTCCTCTAGCTTTCTACATTGGAAAAATGTTGTAGCAAGATTAGACATAGCTTCAATAGTATCTGGATGACTGATTCCAAAGTCTTTTTTCCTAACCCTCAGCACCTCTTGATCAAGCTTCTCTGCTTCTTCTAGCTTTCTACCTTGGCATAGTGTTGCAGCAAGGTGAGACATGGCTTGAATAGTATCTGAATGACTAGTTCCTAAGGCTTCTCTTCTGACCTTCAGCACTTTTTGTTGAAACTTCTCTGCATCCTCTAGCCTTCCACCTCTCCTGAAAGTTATAGCTAGGTTAGACATGGCCTCAATAGTATTTGGATGATTGGTCCCAAAGACTTCTCTTCTTGCTTCTAGCACTTTGTGTTGAAGCTTCTTTGCTTCCTCTAACTTTCCACCTCTCCTAAAAGTTGTAGCTAGATTAGACATAGCTTGAATAGTATCTGGATGAGCAATACCCAAGGCTTCTTTTCTGACTTTCAGCACTTCTTGATCAAGCTTCTCTGCTTCCTCTAGTCTTCCTCCTTTCCTCAAAGTTGCAGCTAGGTTAGACATAGCCTGAATTGTATCTGAATGCTCATTTCCCAGCTCCTTCTTACACTGTTGCAGAACTTGTTGCTGAAGCTGCTCACTATCACTCCAAAAGTATGCAACAGAGAAAATTCTCTCCAATCTCTTTGCTAAATTGTAATTTTCACATTGATAATTCAAACAATCCATCAATGCACGTATGTGCAGTACCCATTTAGCTGCGTTGTTATATTTTAAACTTTCTTCTCCTAAACAATAAAATAGTTGTTGTGCACACTGTTTAGCCTTTATCTGCTCATCTTCTGATAATGAATTAAAAGCCCAGTTATGAACAAGTGAATGAATCTCTAACAGCATAGCATCTTTTCCTGGTATTTCCACTAATGAATAAGATCTAAGCATATTAACTGCTTCTTCAAGCAACCTATCACTCCATTCTTTCTTATTTATACAAAACTTTTCAAGAAAATTTTGTAACTCTTGTGTGTCTATTTCATAAGTGGTAGGTAGGCTTTTCCATGCTCTTTCAAGAATTGATATTGGTATTTTGGAGTTATGTAGCACACTACATAACATAAGGATAGCTTTTGCTTTTTCATCCAGCTTTTGATAACTCAAGTCCCAGGTAGCAAAAACAGACAATTGATACTTGTCTATCCTTTGCTTTCCTATTCCTGCTAGATATCTTGGTTTGTCTTTCTTATAACTTTCAAGGTACTGCTTAATTTTAATATGTTGATTATGAAGGAGATAACTCCCTGCCTGAACAATAGCCAATGCTAAAAGGCCCAATTCTTGAATAAGCTCCTTTACAGCTTCCTCCTCATCTTTTCCTCTATGACTAGCTTTATAAAAAACTTCTAATGAATCATCAAATGTCATTTCTCCAATTCTTTGATGATTTTCAGGTGCATATATTTTAGATGCTTCATTTCTGCTTGTTATCAGAATATTGCCATGACTGCAGCCTGGGAAGAATTCATACAAATCCATGTTAGGATCATCAGCACTATCAAAAATCATCAGCCACTCTTCTTTTTGGTAACAGAGCCATGTGAGAGCAGCTGCAGGTGTAGTATCAGTCAATTTAATGCTTTGAGCAAGTACAGTTAGAAACTGTTCAATTGATATTTTAGAGCTGGCATTTATCATATATATGGAAGAAAATCTAGTTGATTGAATTAGACTACAATTCAGTAAGAATGCAGCTATTTCATACCTGCTTCCAAATTCATGACAAAATTTCAGTGCAATTTGTGTCTTTCCAGCTCCACCAAAGCCATGCAGCACATAATGTTGTTGCACTTGCATCTTTAATGAAGATTTATAAGGATCAAAACACTTGTTAAGGTTTGACAAGATGTCTTCTCTGCCAATGAACAGTGAAGATGGAGCAGGAACAATAGGAAGAAGTGCTTGTATAAGTTCAGATGGTGTTTCCTTCTTGGAAGAATTTATAAACATTGTTCTGCCTTCTAGTAAAAAATATCACCAAATGTTACAATCTATCAAGTTAAGATACATACGAAGAGCTCCAAGAGTGGTGTTGTGAGGATAACTATGTAAAGTGTTTGCAAGAATATTCAATTGATTTGTAGTTTTGGTCTCTCTCAAATAAGCCAGAGTATGTGTCTGAATTTCTCCTTGTTTATTCCAGTCATCTACAGCCATCTTTTGAAGCCCTTGATTTACACTAAGTCTGTAAAACAAGCCAGATGTCTGCATATACTTCTTTGCAAGATTTTCAGCTAAATCTTCACAATTTGTAGTTATCTGATGAAGAAGCCTCATCATTCTTGAACTTTTTAAAGCAACAGCATTGTTGGCCTCCCAGAGGATATGACCAGAATTTCCTGCTCCTACATTTACTAAACATGCCACTGGATGGGAGAGATCAAAAACCATTCCAGCTTCTTCTAAAGCAAGATTGGTTGAATTGCTATAGCCCAAAGCTGCACCAACAAACAATTCAGAGACACCACCAGCACACATAGATACAGGCTTGAAGAAATTAGGCAATGCAGTAGTGGCACGAGCAGCTTGAATCACAGTACAATCATAACTTTGATTAGCTGATACCTCATATGTCCTGAAGATTCGTGGTGTCATATTAGCAGAAGGAAGAGCCACTACAAAACTTAAAAATAATTGATTACAGCATCAGTTGAGAAACAGAAATGGAAAAAAAACTTAAATACCTTTTACAGAGAGGATGAATCTCTTGCATCAAAGCATCTTGTGGTAATCCAGCAGATTGTAAGATGGCTCTCATACTAGACTCAAAAACAGTTGCCTTGAACCTCTCAGCCCGACTCCATTTCTTGACATTAGAAAAGACCTGCTGACTGAACCAGACATACTTCTCAATAGCCAAATCAATGGGCATACGGAGTCGGCCAAGCATCAATGCAATGACTCTAATATACCATCATTGAATATTTTGACTTTGTAGTGATGCCTTATTACATACCCTCCTGTTCCAGCCCCACCAATAATGTCAAAATAGTCACAAGGCTTAGGAAGAGATTGAGCGTTCTCGAGATGCATAAGACGATGCATGATTTCTCGGAGAATGATAAGCTCAGATAGGCCACGTACACCACCATCATCTAGATGATAATTCAGATAATAGTTGTAATCATGACAACAAAGAGCGTACCCAACGATAATATCCTCAAACCGCGCTGTTTTTTGTCTGTGTTAATATTCTTTTGCATGGGGGTGTCAGTCATCGAGCTTGAACAAAGGTTTGTGGGAAAGAAAGAAAGAACTTTCACTTCTTGATTCTCATGAGAGAGTTGCTCTCACGCGCGGGCCTCTGCAACGCACGTGACAAGCGATTATTTTTTGGGAAAATCAGAGGGAGCCACAATAATGTCGCAAGAACGGTTGGCCCTCTGTCTGTTTACTAGTGGAAGCTCACACAACACTTTTTCAAGCTTTTCTGATCAAAAGACGGAGTCTATGGTCATGGATGCCGGAGACCATCAAATTTGTCACACAACGACCCAGAATTGCCATGGCCTCCAACTGAATCGGGCTAAATGTCATGGATCCTGAATATATCTTTCCTCGCAGAGTTTTCCCTATCTAAAGATTGTCTGCGGTATCAAAGAACCACCGCTATGAAATGAATATTCAGGTCAATAACCAAGTCAATACTTTTTGTCTAATGTTGCCCGGTAATTTGATCTGCGCTTGAGATGAGGCTTCGCGACTTTCTGTCGACTCGATACCATCTATGCTTATATGGAGAATTTCCTCATTCAGTTTGCAACCAACCCATTAGTAACCAAGAAACCAAGACAGTCAACTATCTACCTTCAAATATACAACATCCTTATTCTCTGGAAAACCAACAGGCCAAAGCATGCTTGTGAGCATTCTCAGTACGCAACGAGAAATCAACTAGAAACCCACCAATGGATGATGCTATGCTTGTGTACAAGCTTCATCCTGCATCACCCCGACATCCTTCTTACCAAAAGTATCATGTTAGAAAGACATGTTAAATAAGACATGTTCAAGACCCGACAAACCCTCCAACCTCTGCAAGATTACAAGCACTCGTTTTCGCATCTAAAAACAGTTCTACCACCTCCCCAACATCCTCGAGCTCTATCTGATTCCGGCCACTCAACTGAGCCGATATCGACGCAGGCGTAAGCAGTTGTAGTGCATATCTACGTAAGAAGGGATGAGCGCAGGCTGAGATATCAAGTGGACTCTATACCGTAGAGAACTCTTTTCCCAAACAGACACTAGCTGGTCAAGGACACCGTCCCCTAATTTTAATCCCTCGACCGTTGCTCGCAGCTGGATCACCTTTCCAACTTGATCGCGTGTATAACCTTCTGTTTTCACGATCAAGCATCTGTGGCTGTATAAAAAAGATACGATCATGGAAGTTACCAGACATACCGACTCAGAAGGTCCACGGGTATACCATGAGGGGAAACAACATCCGCTGTGCCGCGCACAACCGTATGCCCGCGATTCGTCGCAAGAACCACAGTCGGCGCCATCGGAGACTCGAGCAACGCATTCAAGTAAGTAAAGCACTCGACATCGAGCATGTGCACTTCGTCGATGAACACGACTCCCGGTACCAGCTCTGCCACACCCTGCTCGACGTAGCGCTGGACAACCTTGTTGACCTCGCGTCGGAGCTTCTCGGTGATCTCTGTGCGACCGGACTTGACGAGGGAGCCCATCACGCTCATGATGTCTTGGCCGCCTTG
>JAGGAU010008433.1:0-24174 GCA_017657275.1 Termitomyces sp. T108 | reverse complement strand
AACTTCCCACCTCCATGCCAGTAGCAACTCTTAATTGTATGGCCAGTACATTTGCAGTTTGGATTTGTACACACCAGCCTTGACTTTGCTGGTTTGTACATTGCTTGGAGGGCAGTAAACAATAGTATAGTCAATTTTTGCATTCTGAATTGTTCCCAATGTACTAATAATCCAGCAATATCAGCTGAGTTCCTTGTGGAGTACATGCTAGCAACAACAATAATTCATGATTCCAGAAGAGAGGTCATTATGACCAAGTGGAAAGTAAGTACTGTCAGATATTGTTGCTCCTTTTTTGGTGGCATCTTGCCATTTTGCACATAGGTATTCTGTGACGTGTGTGGGTAGGTCTAAGCCCATCTACAAATCTGGTCAAGCACAGTGCATTTTTGGCTCCATAGTGACTAGGTCCAATACCATGCCATACACTTTCTGAGTGATGTCCAAGTTTCTTCTGCCATGCCATTCATCTTGATGCCCACTTCCACCAGATTTTTGGAGTTATAAACTAGCTAGTGTCCATGCTTCACACAAGTCGCATTCCTCCTGAGACAAAGTCTGAAAATCCAAGGAATTGGTTCAGTATGTGGTTCCTCCCCTGTAGTGTCTATTGATGTGTTTTCAACTGCCTTTTCTTTATCCATGCTGATCCAGTCCAAGGCCTTTCGAGTTTGTTCTGCAACCTCTTGGGTTTTGGTTTTGGTGGGTTTCAAGGATTTCTGGATCATGCCATCAATGTATCCTTTTTCTCCTCATGCCTGAGCTGCTATCATAACCTGGTTTTTGAAATGGATGAAGTTTCTGCCATCAAAGTGTAGGTCTTCCAGGAATATTGGTGGCCCAGTGGATGAAACAGTGTTTGTCATGTGGGGCGATGGTGTTTTAGGGGATGTCTTTAGGTCTCAGAAAATATCTTGTGCATAATGCTAACAAGACTACAAAGTAGAATAGTTATGTGTATGTGTGCAGCGAGTCTACACTTAGTAGTTGTAATACACCGTTCCTCAATGATAGTGTGGTAAACCAGAAGCAAAGAACCTCGGGCATGCCGTCTACTTAGAACAGTCTGTCGAGTCATGTGTGTGATGATACCTCCATGACTCTAATAGAAAAATACCACTAATTATCTTCATTCAGCCCTTCAAATATCCATGTAAGTACTAGTGGGCGGTGCTACGACGACATTAATTAGCAAACGACAACTTCCAAACTTGACCCAGCTAGGTTGTCTGATGACAACTTCCGATCTACGATGACAGGGTGGTATCTCTATGCATACAATCAAAACCGCGCGTCTCAAATAACTGAGAAATTGTAGAATTGACCTTGGGTAGGAGTTCGCAGAGGGAGCAGTACAGAAATTCAGTGGCGACAATGGCAGAGAAGTTGGATGTGATGATCTCATCGAATACTGAGGGTCACGAAGGTTAAGCATGAGCCTGCTTATCATTGTACTTGAAACACTAGAGCAGATTGTAAAAAGAAATAACTCGAAACAGAACGATAGACGTACACGTTGGTAAGAGTCGTTGTAGAACCTCGTTGATATTCCTGGAAGGGCAGTCATTGCCTTTACGTATCTAAAATGAATGCAGAAAAGATTTACAGACGAAGCCTACAGGGATGTTTGTAATTTTCGCATGAAGGAAGGTGATTTACTTACAAAAAATGTGATCACAGTCACAAGTTCAACGATTGCAATGATTCTGAAATGATACGTCAGCAACTCCACTCTGGAACCAACAATATTATCAGTGACCCGAAGTATAATGCGCCTAGGAGTAGAATTTGAGCCTGAGAAGGAAATCTGTACAAACAGCATACCATCACGGAGCAGTAGTTTGTATACAGACTTACGAACCATATCTCCCCGGCTCCACGATTTGGACACGGTCATACTGAAAATTAGGACGTCGAAGATGAGCATCGCAATCCACGCATTGGCGAGGCCTGTGGTGTATATAAATCAGCCATAGATACAATAACTCTTATCATTTGCACTGAGAAAGACGAACGGTTTGCACTAGTGTAGACAAGTTTAGCCAATCAAACATAAGGGAGGAATTTG
The DNA here is from genome assembly GCA_017657275.1 of Termitomyces sp. T108. Lineage (NCBI taxonomy): Eukaryota > Fungi > Basidiomycota > Agaricomycetes > Agaricales > Lyophyllaceae > Termitomyces > Termitomyces sp. T108. The sequence continues at coordinate 22,106 of JAGGAU010008433.1, read as the reverse complement.
GTTGTCCTACTCATGGCGATCAGGGAACATGACACAAGTTATTTGTAGATCAATGGTATGTGAAATGTCGTCATGCTCAGCAGTCACGGACCACTAACAGGATGATGACATGAGAACTGTGTGACAAAAGGGTGCCCTTAACTACCCACTGCCCCAAAGGTAATGACTATGAGCCCGCATGCACAGATGAACAGGAGTACTCGCAAGTTTTGGTCATACAGCGCATATGTACGTATTGCGAAAAGGACTGATGTTATAGCTGTTTATCAATAAAAACAATTCAGAGAGCGATGCACATACTTGATACGATAGTTTGTATTATCACAATGAGAAATTGATGATAGACAGCGAGCGAAGAGCAGCTAATAGACAGAAATTCGATATTCTGGGCTACAAGGATGTCATAACTCACATCTAGGACTCCAGTCAGCGAAGTGACGATGTGGATTAAGAAGCCGATACCTTGATACTGTCTGGTGACTGATATTCCCAAAAGTGTTGAACAATGGCAGGGACATGCCCGAAAAGACTCAAGTAGCGATTGAGGTAAAAGAAGGTCGAGGCCCACGAGAGAGATCGCGTGGACCAAAATCGGTCAACTTCGGTAGGTAGTGTCAACGCATAGTCATAGTAAAGTAGAACTACCATATACATGAAAATGAATGAAGGCCAAGAGAAACAGCAGAGAGTACGTACTATATGAGCCGAGATCGATGTAGTTTTTGCTGATTCTGCAAAGTAGCTATGCTAACTCAGAATGGATGAGACGGACGAACATACGATTGTGAATAGATAGATGCTGCATGGTCGTCGAACATCGTGAGGACTTCCCAGAAGCTGGTCGTTGTCAGTTCACTCTTGCCTCATATTTATACATAGTACGTATAACTTCTGGTAACATCAACTTGCCATGGTCTCGAAACTGCATCGCGAACTTATCGATTGAACCTTCGACACAACAGCACAAGGGAACTGAGCTTGCCGATCAGGTTATTGAATGATACTATTTGGTCTCCTTGACCAAGAACACCGATTATGTTTTACTATGTAATTCTTGTATAACCTTGCATCATCAACGATGGCATACTTATACGACTTACCAGAACTCGTTTGTGACTCATCAGCTATTTCCTTGACAAAGCTGTGAGGGTGGAAACTGATATCACGGAATCTTTACCTCATCGAGCACTTGCCAAGAGAACTTATCAGATTGCTTGACGATGCAAGGATAACTCGATTTATCCCTTTCACAACACGCTTTACTTAGTAATCATCTTGAAACAAGGAAACCCACAGATACAGAAGACTGGGACTTCAAGAATCAAGTAGAAAACGACGAGCTTCTAATAGAAATCATGAACTTTTGAGGTGAGACAGCAACTGAAGCTCAAAGCTTGAAGGGTAGATGGCTTCCTTGGCTTGACAAAGCACACTCTTAACTTTTGGACTTCCGCCGGAAATTCTGGCTTTTTCGTTTATGCAAGTAGGTCGAGAACCTTGTAAGATGACTGTACGAACTGCAAAAAAGACCTTGCAGACGAACAAACAACGATACCGAAATTCAGGAATACAGTATGGTGGCTAGCTTTTTTGACCATGATGGATCACGTGATCACGTAGAGATTGATTTTTGCCAACATAATGATATACTTAACCTTACTCATGCTCATTGCTAGGGAGGGTAAGTATACTGGATGTGCAAGTCCCAGTACCAAATAGACTTACCGAATCGTCTTCGGCCAAGTAGCTTGCAAGGCATTGCCAGACAGGGCCCAGGGACCGGACCTGGGCCAAAGGCCTTGCAAGGGCTGATGATTAGTATTGTGCATGTTCCCATCAACTTTGATTCATGAAACTGGCCGCTCTGATCTTGCATGATCAGACTTAAACGTAACAATGAAATTTCACAATGGAAGGACCTTGGGGTGTCCGCATTGGAGATGGCCCGATGGTCCAATCGCTTTGTTCTCTCATTTATAAGGCTCTAACAAAAGACCTTCTCAGATTGTGCCATCCCGTTCCTCTCGTATCCTCTCACTCCTTCTCTGCGTCTCCTATGGCAGCTGATCTCGACAGCAAAACGGTCTTTACGGTCCAGGAATATCTCTCAGGCGTCTGCCTTCCAACGTTCCGCAAGTCTTCAACTCTGTGGTTTACGACGGCGCCACATATGAGAGCATTATCATGGCCTGAATACCCTGAGCTTCAAAGGCCTCGCGGTACCAGGCCTCTCAGGCAAATAGAGCGCAGTCCCAACATCAAATTCATTAGCCTGGCCAAAAACTGTGAGTTGCTTTGATTTCTTTCTTTTACCCAGGTAAATCATGTTGGGTCAATCTTTAGATTTTTCATCTATGCAACCTACCGAGTTCAATACAGCCGATTACGTTGACAAAGATTGTCCTTTGCGACTCGCCAGTCCCCGTTATGTCACTTACGAGACAGAGGATATCAAGTTCCTCAAGAGCATTGACAACGAGCAACGGTTTGTTACTCTCATGCAGGGTTATGTCCTAGACACTGTCTCAGAGTGTTTGCGCGCCATTCGGCACTATTCTCTTGATTCTCCACAAGCAACTGCTCTTCGCTTTAAGGAGGTGTCAAACCTTTGCACCGCTCACCATGCACGATGGGACATCTTCGCTTTAGTATGTACTATCTGCAAGCAAGTCGGCATCTTCAAACTCAGCTGATTTTATGTACTCAGTCTGGAACTTCCGATCGTCCATTCCCTTTTTTTGTTTTCTCGGTTTCTCCAGAGGAGTTTGGCATCCAAGATATGATGGATTTCACTGATCCGCGTTGGGTAAGTGACATATCTGGGCGCCATTTTCTTGAATGTCGCTGATGCAGTGTAGTTTGAGAATGCAAGTGGAAATCAAGTCAACACTCCCTCAAATATGTATCAGACACTCTGGGCTGTGGTCAGTTTCACCCTCTTGGTGATATTTCATGCCAATTAATGCATTTTCTCCAGATCAGTGATACTTGCAAAGGTCGTGGGCGTTTCTTCGCGGTCACCAACTACATTCGATGGGCATTTGGTGAGCTCAGCCCCGGTGAGCAATCTTTATTGCCTTGAAAACTCAAAATTGATCATGTTACTAATCATATCCGCCTTTCTAGCTGGGACGATGGCTTACACTACATACGCCTTTGAGTCTACTCTCATGAAGGTGGACGGAGCTTCGACCCACCCTTTCGATCTGGGTCTTAATACAATACAGATGCTTACGTTCTGGGTCGATCATGCTTTGAAGCACTCATAAGGAGTGTCAGCTCGTATGAGATCTCCTTGATATCATACGTTTATATATATATATATATATTCTACGACATAGCTTTACGCAAGGTATTTGGTAATCCCCATCGTCGCCCTCTGTATAATTATCGCATTCATCGTACCCTTATGAAATCACGGTCTCTGGATTTTCTCTTCTTGTATCAATTAATGCCGCGCAGTTCCTTATGATACTCCAAAGATTTTATGTTGCAGACATTGGATTCACGAATTAGGAAGACATTCAAAGTAATCCGGTGTACATAACATTGATGATATAGAATACCCGCTATAGATAATAATAATATAGCCCTTTAACGACCCGTGCGTTTACCACCTGGTGATATCCACTTCCGCCTCTCCAAACACGCTCGTCTTCTTCACCTCGAAATCTTCATTCATGAAATGTTCCTCGATCTCCTTCTCGTATATCTCTGGTAATTCCCTCCTCAAATATCGCTGTACGTGAGTATCAATTTGCTTAAACTCAAGTAAAAATCCGTCATGGCCGTCGGGAGAGGGTATGACCACGAGCTCCGCATCAGGTATGTGTGCTGCAAGCTCACGCTGCTCCGTCGTTGTGAATAGTCCATCAGTCTCAATGCTTATAACGAGCGCACGAGGTGGTAGAGTCGAGAGTACCTGCGCAAGCGCCTCCAACTCCCCACCAGCACCAGCACCTCGTCCACGTGCAACATCATGTGTGTCCATCTTACGTGTGATATGGATGTAGCAATTCGCGTCAAAACGTGCGATGAACTTATCCCCTTGATAACGAAGGTAAGATTGGGCCGAGAAGATTGTTGGTTTGGCCGGAAGATTGTTAGGTAGAGAGGGACGGCGCGGATGAGCTTCCGGACTCCTAAGCGTGATGCTGCGACGACCATCGTTGTGGAATACAAGTGGCTCGCCGCACTGCGCTGCATTTTGCTCTGTATCTTTATCTGTAGGGCAGAGTTGTGCTTTGCGTCCGAAGCGACTTTCAAAGGAGTCACGAGAGCGATAGGTTAGGAGTGCACTCATTCTGGCGGCAGCCAGCCCCGAAGCGGGTTGTGTAGTGTAAAAGCCATCTTGATAAAGAGGGTCACTATAAATACTTTGACGTTGAGCTTCACCCCAACTGATACACCAAGCGGAATGGCGCGCAGATGTCGCCAGTGGGATAATATGGCGAACGTAGCCTGGAGGGTTGCAGAGGGGCCATTCAAGGACGGCCATTCCGCCCATAGACCCACCAATGGCAACTGCTACAGATTGCACTCCAAGGTGGTCGAGAATAAGTTTGTGTATACTATCAAGGATTTATCAGCCTTAGCCCGGACTAAAGCCGGGAACACTTACCGAACATCATCTCGAATTGTTGTAGGAGGAAATTCAGGGCCATAAGGCTTGCCAGTATCGGGATCGATAGTAATCGGCGAAGCAGATCCATATGGAGAACCAAGTACATTTGCACAAAATATGAAGAACCGTGAAGGATCGAAGGCTTTCCCTCTGCCCATGAGTGGCCCCCACCTAAAGCAACGTGATGCTGAATATGAGAACCTGATTAGCTATCGACAGACGGACTCACCAATCCTCTACGTCTGCACTTCCAGTAAATGCATGGCAAATTATCATCACATTGTCCCCACTTTCATTGAGCTCACCCCATGTCTTGTATGCCACGGGAACATTTTTGAGCACTGAGCCGCATTCGAGGGTAAACGAAGGGACGATATGAATAGTTTGCTCGATTAACGACGTCAAAAATGATTCCATGGCTCCAAGACGCAAAACGTCCCGTGACTATCTGGAGGCGCAACTCATAGCGTGAATTTTAGATTTCGACTATTGACGTTTCGTCCAGTTCAAAAAAATTTCCGGATTTAGATTATGTGATAAGATCAGATTGAGTTAAACACGACCTGAGCTGGGATCTGCTGATCTAACCGCTCTAGTCAACAAAAATTGATGAGTTGCGGTCGACGTTCAATGTAGCAGCGTTGTTAGGTAGATAAACAGAACTGACGGCTGGACTGTGCGATCTATGTAAACAGGTCATGCATGCGGATATCACTTTTCCCACTTTGACACTACTTCCCCTAGCTCGACGCCCAATCTTCGCGACCCAGATTTTCAATGCGCTCAACCCTTCATTTAGTGTGGTGGATTGGCTTTTTTGAGTTCTGGGTGATCATTTATGAACGAATGTATGCCGTGTACGGCCAGTGTGATTTTCATGTAACTTATCCGTTCAATTCATCTAATTAACTGTGTTCAGTGTCCTCGGAGGGGTGATACTGTATCACTTCGCTGTGATTTTACGAAGTTCCGACCATCGAGAAATAAGCCCCAAATTTCGAATACGTCAGCGTTGAAAGCATACTCGACAATACCTATTAAGATGCATACTATGTCGTAGACAACCAGGTTATGACCACGTCTCCAATCCCATCAAGCATTTGTGCCATCATGAGGGATGGAAACAATAAAGAAGCTTCCAAAAATTACTGAGAGCCGAAGCTCACAGATGGGTTCGGATGTATAATTTGCAATCAGCAAAAAACTGTGTCTCGGTAAAAACCTCACTGACGACAGTACATGCCCGAGCACAAGAGATAAAGAAGCAAATTGCGGAGGTGGCCTCGTATAAAGGCACGACGTTGCGCACGGACCATAAGGGTAACCACGTATCTGATCCAAGGCCTATTATTTCGACTTCAACCTTCACGAGTTGCGTCGTCCTGATGAGCCTAGTTTTGCAATATAATATGCGACATACTAGAAATTGTCTAAGATAGATTGAGGCGGTCAAAAGGATTAAGTGGGTATTAATGAGAGTAATACATCATGTGTAAAGCTAGACTGCAGAAGCATAAGATCATATGAATGAGGGTATTCGGTAATGTGATGAATTATAAAAAGAGTGGGAAATATATGCCAAAACGATTAGAATCTCCGCGTAGGTCCTACAAGTCCTTCTATTGACTGATGTTCCAGGTCGTTCCTTGCCTTGAGGATTGCCGCATGCATCTCCTTCATTGCGTTCCCAAGCTTGACTCCAAATCGGCTGAGAATATCCCGCTGCCAAGCATCGTACTTGGCATTGACCCTTGCTTGTACTTGCTCATAGTCGATGACGCAGACACCAAAGGATTTCTGGGTATCGGAAGTATCAAACGTCGAACGAGCTTTCTTAATTTCCGTCAAGAGTTGTTGCCAGTTGGCAAGCGAGTCACCCAGCCGGTTGAAGACGTATTCGGCTTCAAGGTCCCATAGAGATTGGAATTGCAGCCATTTCGCAACGTAGTCCTTGAGTTGCTGTACTTTGATTTCGATCAAAGAGAATGGTCGCCCGAGTGTGTTGTCAGTGAAGCGGGTAAGCTGGTTTGTGCAATTAGGACAAAGATCAAATTAAAGCAACAACACGAACCAGTGAAGTATAACTTGTCTCTGCGACAGCCTCTTGCATTTGTAGGCCGATTTCATATCGTGAACTCTGAATCCGGCGCAAACGGCAGACAACGCCTGCCATTTGAATATATCAACGAAATAATCAAGTGGCCAATTGGAAAATCTACCTAGCCAATCATGAAGCTGTTTGATCCAACTAGACCGAGCATATTCTATCGGCGGATCCAAGAAGATGACTTGATTTTGTATCCGTATCTCATGAACAATCGGCTTAAGAGTCATATTCACTTCTAAGAACTTTTTGACCATCAACACAATTTCTCCTGGGTACTATGCAAAGGTCACGAACCTTCTCCTCTTTCAACCGTTTGTCACCACGCCGTTTATTTATGATATCGCGTAAGTCACGACGGACGTCACCATCATCGTCGAACTCGGCACACCACACATGGATAATTTGGGTAAGGCGCTGCAACAGGACGCCTTCGATCTTCTTGTCCAGTTCGGTCACCCAGTGCTCAAGGTTGGCGTAACCTTCCAAGTTCAGTCGATCGATCTGTAAGTCCAGGTGGGAGTGGGTGGGGGAGCATCAAGTCCGACAGATTAGCTTACGGCAGCTTGGACCTTCGTAAGAAGCTCAGAGAATGCTTCGGTCGTGTATGGGCACGTGGCAAGCTCTTCAACAGCATGCATGATATCTTTGTAAAGGTCGATAACATTGTTAGTCTTATCCTGTAAGTGTATGTTAATAAGATATTAGAAGAGCCAAGTATACGATTCTTAACCTGCAAAACCGAAACAATGCTAGCAAACTCTCGGACGAACTGTATATGGCGATTATCTCGCCCATCAGCGTTTGACCCATAACGCCCTGTGTCGTAGTGATTAAGAAAATAATCCCAACGAATATTCATGCCTTCACCAGAATTAGCTCTGTCCCTCCTGATCGCAATGTACCAAACTAACACACCTTTCGCTATCATCCTCTGAGACTCATTTCTATATTCAGCAACCAACCACTCAATCCCCTTGTTTTTCTCCACCAAATCCAACGTCTGCCCATACGTCCGCACCGTCTCCATCAAACTCACGGCATGCGAATACACCCTCTTCGCATCTTTCGCCAGACTCGTGATTCCATGCGGAACCTGGAAGTTCAACCATAGCAGATTCCGGACCTCCTTGAACAATGTAATGATCTGCGGATCGAAGTTTACCGCCAGCTGAAACCCTCCTCCACGCAACCTTACAATCTCAAAGAGGCACCCGTCGACGACCATGTTCCGCCGGCTGATGTCGGTTCGCCATGCGTCAAATACAGGTTGTGTGTCGAGCTTCTTGCGGAATGCGGTACTCTCGGTCTGGAGTTTTTGGCCTTCCGCGTAAAGCTCCCAGCCTTTACCCAGCACGTCCTCGACACGTTTCATGTATGTGAGTAGCTGGCGCTCGATTTGTCGCGCCCAGATAATCGTTCCTGCGATTGGTGGGAGATCACGCATCTGAGACATGTGGTAAGCCTCTGAGAATCGATATTGAGTTTTAAACTAGATTGATAGTGAGTAAGGTGTATTCGAGGAGAGATGCGTGAGCCCGACTTTATCGTGCAAATGTTTGATATCTTCCTTTACCGAATCAATAAGTTGTGTCTGGTATTCTTGAATGGCACCACGGATCTAGACATATATTATAAAGGAAAGCAGTATTGCAATGATCAAGACATACCTTAGGCCGTACAAATAATGCGTTGAATTTGGAGAACACCCTGAACATCTCATTCGCATTTCTAGCTGTCCCAAGTCTATCCCTCAATCTTGCAATAATCTGGTTTTCAACCCGTGAGACCCTCTCATTATATGCATTCTCCGCCGCCACCCAAATCTCCGTTCCCTCTGCCAAGAATAAGCGCATTGTTGACGCGTCCAGCTCAGATCGCAACTCACCAATTGTGACATCCAACACATCAATCCTTTTGATAACCTCATACGCTTCCTTAACCTCCTCTTCCATATCCATTCCACCTACATCCATTCTAACACCACCCAGTCCCTTCGTCGGTCCCGTCATCACGGCCAGCTGTTCATGCTGTTTCCGCCAATCCCTTAGATAACGTATCCGCTCCTGTAACTTGGCATGGGCAGGATTAATTTTAATCGGAATGAACTTCTCTCCGCGTCTCTTAATCGCATCGCGTGCGATACTAGTAAATTCTTTGAAGAGATCATCCCATGTCTGGAAATTGTTCATCGTCTGCGCTAGTAGACGATCAAATGTCTCGTATGGAGTGTATGCTAGACGATGAGAAGTGAGAATGCGCAAGAGCTGGTCGTTGAAATCGCGTGATATGGCCTCAACGAACGGAAGTGCTCGCCGGATCGGGTACGGCGAGAGTTTGAGCTTGCGGTTGATGTGTCCGAAGATGAGGGTGAGAGATTCTTGGACTTTGTCGAGGTCGGTGGAGGAAAGAAGTTCATTTAAGGGGAAGTCTTTCATGAGTTGGTTATATTTATGTGCTGTCGGTACTGATGAGCGAATGATATACGGTCAGAAGATAATACTTGCCCTGGTCCGTAGCATCCTTAAGACCAGTATCAGCTATGAAACTGACAGTTGCACGGTACCGTTTGGCGTTCCGAAGACAGTTAATAACCATGTTAACCTCGTCGCTACGTAATTGCGTTTCGATACCATCGAGTGCCCGTTCCAGGCTAAGCCAAAAGTTGATCTCTTGCGAAGCCGTTCCGGATCCAACATCGCGCGTGAGCTTCGTCACTGCCTGGATAGCCTTGATCCATTGGTTGACGTGTGCTTGCAACGAATTCAAGAATGAACTGTCATTGAGGAGGTTGACTGGTATGTGAGATATGTTGGGCGCGGTCTTGGCAGCTACTGCTTGTTCCACGGCTCTCTGGATGACGGGATGAATGACTAGATGCGTTTCAGGAATCTCGACATTCTGTTGGAGGTGGAGAAGCGCAAGTTCCAACTCAGCGAACTTCTTCTTCGTCATTGGAATACCTTGTACGTGTTAGACGCAAGGATTAGATTAAGAACCTATGACATACCCATACGAGTGTCACCACCATCCCGTCCTCCCGCGCGTGACCCGACGAAAGCGTCGAACCATGGTTTTACCCCGGAGCTCACGAGTGCATGTAGACCTTCGTACGGAGTATCTTCTCCACCGAAAAGATTCAGGATATGCAGCTGACTAGCAAGAGGAGTGAGAGGATCAAGTGTCGGGCCGCGTTTGATCAAAGCAAGCGTTGTTACATGTGTTGGATGATATACGAGGTGTGGTGTAAGTTGGTACGTGTGAATCGGTGGCGCGTCATCTGTCCAGGTGTAGTCATACTTTCAAGAATATGATACGAGCATACCTTCGGCCTCTTGCCTAACCTTAACAACGTAGATTGACCCGCCGTTATCCGCCGCAAAACGAACGATTTTCTCATCAAATCCCTCTTCGAACATAGATTCAAGTTCACCCGGTTCTGCGCCTATCAGAGGGGGGAGCAATGCAAGCAGATACGAGCGGAATATTAAGGGATCGAATTGCGTAGTTGAATCAGGCGTGTCGTGATTTGCAATGCCATTTGTTAAGCCATTCGCAGTGACCTCCACCTCCTGCGACGACATGGAGACAGTCAGAGATTCTTTGGACTTGTTATATAATCTTGAGCGTCCCCAAAAGCTCAGAGAAGACAGAAGTCGTCGGGAAGGGGTCCCGCGGTAACTCGTGAAATAACTCTGAAAGAATCCGCGTTCAGAAGCCATTGTCAAGTGGAGAATGCAAAGATCCTACATATTAGAGTACTCGTGCTCAAAACGAGGCTTCTGCGAGTACTTGCTGTAGGCTTGCAGCTGGCAGCCGAGACCGAGATGGACTGCGTGGACGTCGTGAACGACGCGAAGGTTTGTTTTCAGCTATTTGCGCATTTCCATTTGGGTCACTCTCCCAGGATTGATTGAAGAACTCAGAAAGCAAAAATCTTTTCCTCGATAGTCTTGCAAGTATATTTTGAGGATTTTGAGACTTGTTTGACTAACTCTACTAGGTTTACATTTTCCATTTAGCCCACATGGTTTGACTATTTCTGATGTCTAGTTGTATGGTTGCGCCGATTGTTGGTCAACCCCACATCTTCGTAGAACCTATCAACGTATATCTCGAGTCACGCTGCGTAACTTGCGGAATGTGTCTGGGGATAAAGGGATGCTCTGTACGTAGCGGACGTGCCAACCTAATCGATTCCTGATCATCTGATATTTCCATGAGAGACTGTCTCATTCAGACGCTACAGTCTAGCTAGAATTGTTGGAGAGGCCGCGCAGGCCGTTTACCATTGGAAACTATTTTATAATGTGAAGGAAGTGGATTTTACGAAGTAAGGAAGGAGCCTTCACAGTACAAAGCAGAGGATAGCCTACTTCGTACCAACACAATCCTAAGCATACATATCGCCAGCATACGGTGTTGTCTCTCTTGATACCTCCGGGATCGACCCAGGAATATGAGTATCTAATGTTTCTCCTTAAAAGATGTGTCTCTATCCCAAATGACTAAAATACTGCCAAACAGGGTGCACGCATGACCAGCATAGGCACTTGGGAGGATTGATGAATGTAGAAGAATGGTTGTGAGCGAAGGCAGTTGTTTGCGGGTGCCACGCACCAACATCACCCGACAGAAGTGGATGTCTGGGACATGGAACTGCACTGAAACGATAGGCTATCATGGACCGAGGGTTCTGTTTTGGACAAGACATCTGGAGATAGTGCTGATAAATGAGAGCCATTTCTACGGTTGTATCGGGAATTGATACAATCCAGATCCTGGACAAAGCTGTCTATAACATCAGATGAATCGAAAGAAACACTTCTCTGTTTTTTTTTCTTCTTCCTGACATTAAAAATAGATTCTGTGACTTGACACCTGGTTGAAGGATTCCGAATTGAAGGATGATCAGTTAAATATTTCACATTTCTCAGCGATTCATCTGTCAAAAAATAGCGAAGCACAGGAAGGGGGGTAAACACAGCTTCTTGTGAATAATGAAAAAACACAAGTCATAATGATATATCCTGAGCATCGAGCTCCTCTGATAAAGACTTAGATAAGTGATCCCAAGCTTGACCTGCAGAAAGTCCTGGTCTAGACAGATCATGAAGAAATCCAGAGCCCACATGAGCTAGTCCAGGGTTTACGCCAGATCGTAGGGAGTATATGAAAGAGATAGGTAGCGAGTACTGAAATAAAATGATGGAACGTTTGACGAGGACGCTCGATAAACTGCACAACTCGAAGAAAAGCGCTTGAACGCAGACACATCCTATATATGTATCAATAAACCTATATATAGGCTAAACCTTGGCGGCCGGCCGACACGTAATGTAGAACCAAGCTCGAAACTCCCTACCATGATCATTCTGCAAACAAACCATGTTGATTACTCGGACAGATATCGACCGCGAAGACCACACTCTCGTAAACAATGGATGGAATTATACCTATCTTCATCTCAGATCTGTGGCGCATGTGCTTTGGGTCATGAGGCTTACTTTTCATCAGTCACTAGAGTAATGCTCTAATTGCCTGCGGAGTACCCTCGGGAGTAATCTCGATTGTCAATCAAGCAATCATACTAGTACGTATGAGTAACTTACATATAGAAGCACCTGACTGATATGAAGAAGCGCTTGAAGGACGCCGTCGTACGTGGAAACGGGACCAGCCCTCCAAGAGAGGGTAGAAAACCGATGAATACTACACTACATATACATGTACAGAGAGATGCAGATTCAAGTTGTCATCAGTTGTCATCATAAAGAAATAGAAAAAGGTAACAAGTTTGAGAAAAGTGGTGGGAGAGGGAGATTGAGACAGAGGAGATGTCGAGGGATAAGATGCACAAGTATACGCATACTGATGCTATGCCCCATGGAGTGTGTGTCTAGAGGCAATACAAATACGACCCGACTTCGACCCACGACAAAAACTAGACGCCGGACAAGAATACAAGAATGGAAAAAGGGAGGGAGGTCATACATACATACATAAACGTGGAAAGACAGTATCCATGACGATAGCCACAAATCGAGATATGAGGATGGGCAGAGGAATGTTATACATACATATGTAAGCTTCAGGGCTCGCACGTGGGCAACGGCATGCCACGCTTAAGCTTTCAAGCTTCAGGGTGGAACGTTCCGTTTCATCGGAGGCGAAATAAACCGCAAAAGGGGTGACCGCGGCATTTTAGCGCGCGCCGATTGACGACGATCATAACATGATAGTCCGAATCTGGAAGAGGCGAGAAAGGGAAAACAAGAAAAAAAGGCTCCGTCAACACTCTGTTTCCAAGATACCGAAGAACGGGAGCGAGTATGGATTACTTACGTTTTTGCTCACGATCGCGCTGTTGACGATTCAAGTTTTTTTCCCCGATTGTTCGAAAGTGAGTTAAAGAGACATATTGTTATGTTTTGATGGGATTTTTAATTTTTTTCAGATTTGTGGCAGAACGTGGAGATTCAAGATTATCGCGTAATTTTTTGTTAGGCAGACGAGGGCGCAACCAAGCAAAAGACATCATGAGCATAATTTGTTCTCGTCCATAGGAAAAAAAAACAAACGGCGTGAAAAAAAAAGAGATGAAATAAAAAAGGAGGCAAGGGGAGGGAGTGAAGAAATAAGATACAAGTCCCACTCTCACAGCAGGAACGTGAATAGTCATGAAATAAGATATAAAAAATGGCGTGAAATGCAAAAATCATTAGGAGCGTATGTGTGGATGTGGGTCGCACGGGGGCATAAGAAGGTGATTTGGGAGGTCAATTTTTTAGCAAAGATAGCCTTCCGCTATATCAATGCTGCGACCTCAAGGTTTGATCGAAGGACAATGCTGGGGTAGAAGAGAGCAATTAAGCGTTCGGTTGGAAGGGGATGAGAAAAAGGAAAGTATAATAGGGACGGAGTGTGGGAAGTGAAGCGAAAGATGGAGAATAAAAAAAAAACTCACTCTGGCAAGATCCAAAAGATCTGTCAGTCCGTCAAATCATCAAAGAGCAAAATTAAGGGACTAACCTTCAACGGCAGCCATCACGACCCGGAGCATGGCTGTATCGGTAGCCGTTGTTATACTTGACGGGAAAAGCAATCATTATGATGAGCAGTCAAGGACAAGCAAAGAGCATATCCGTACTGGATGTAAATCTCCCTCTCTTTCGATCTACCCGCCTTTTGCGCTAACTTTGCGAACCGGCGCTTGAAATAGTCGCGTCCTGCTCGAATATCACCCGACTCGCCCTCGAAATCCTAAAAGCCGGAAGGAGGGAAACTCAACATCAGTGATCATTATGTTCGGAGATGTGTACACACGGGAAAGAAATTCTTGATGTCCGACGTGGGTATCTTTTTCTCAAACAGGTCGTTCTTATTTAAGAACAATATCTGTCAAAAAGGGCCGCACATATCAGTCAATGTAACCAGATCAAGACGGGTACACGATAAAACGAACTATGGATGTTGACTTGAACCACTGTGAATGACATATTGAATCCCATATTGTCATCGCGTCTTGCATTTGGTTCTGTGAGATGAACGAGCTTCAAAATTGTATAACTTCGAGATGATAGCTTGACACCACTCACCGCATCCCTGTCTTCAACAAGACACTGATCATACCCACTCAGGCTGACCAGGAACAGGATACTTGTTACGTCCTGGAAACAGTGTATCCACTTCCGCCGCTCACTCTTCTGCCCGCCCACATCAACCATAAGCATCTGATGATCCCGCAACTCAAACGTCGTCTCCGTGATACCGATTGTTCGTGCCCTGCATCTGATAATGTCCTGTTCCACCGGAAGATACGCAGGGTCGAAAAGGCGGTCAAGAGAAGAATAGAAATAAAGTAGACTATATGATGGGTGGATCGTCAGAAGAACAGAAGCGCACATATGAACAATCAGAGCATAATTGACGAAGTACGCACTTTTCTGGCAGAGCGGCCTCGTTTCCTCGTTCCCATGCCTTTTGTACGTTGGGGTCCTGCCAGAGTGCTTTTAGAGGCTCATAGTACGTCATAGGGAAGGGCTCGCTGTCTCTCAGATCCGGGGCAGACTCGATAGTGACCACATGAGGAATGTTCTCCTCGGAGACCTTGAGTTCCATGTCCTCCATTGCATCAATCAAGTACTTCATCCCCCGCGTGAGGTTCTCAAATACCAGCTGCCGAAATGATTCTATTTCTTGAGGGGAGAACGGTAGTTTATGGATCAGGCGCATTTGCTGCCATCAGTGAGGTCATGCCACAAGTACAATATAGCGTAATTGTGTGGCATACCTTGAGTATTGTGGACTTTCCCGAGTCTCCAGAGCCTAATAACAATACCTGGGGCCGCCATATTACTCTATTCGTTTGGTCGTGAGGTGTCTAACAACGCACCTTAACCTGGGTCGCCATCTTGGCTTTTGTCTAGACGACTTATCAGTTCCATCAGGTCAACTGGATGCGCTGAAGACTCACTTCCTTAAGCTGCTTTTCTACCTCCCTGTGTCTTTGTTTGTCAAGTTCTGTGACCTCCACGCCCTTCGGTGTCGATAAGCACGATCCCATGGCTTCAGCGCGCAGTGTGTGGTTGGTAACCAAGAATAAAAGGACGCTTTGTGGCTAGGCGTGACAGAGAATTTGAAGGATGTGCTGATGGTTGATGAACTCGAGCTGAAACGCGGGGGCCAAATCAAGGGATTTCGCCGGTGTATTATAGATACAAAAGGACGTGAAAGAAAGAAATAAACAAGGAAGGGGGGGAAAGGCGGTGGGAAGGAGAAAAATAGCGGCGGCGGACACTCAAGACTGCCAAAGAACGCTGAGTTTACTAAGTAACGATCGAAATCTCATCCCCTGTCAGTGCGCGGGAGTGACTATTTGATGGCACATTGCACCGGCAAGCCTCTTCCATCAGACTTTGATTCAAGACACAAGGGAGCTTCGTGTTCAGCGCTTGTCCGGACGTATATCGAACATACATACATATAGTGCGAACCAAGCTATGCATGATTAAGGCGATACAAATACGTAACATGTTAAACCGACATATAAAGACATATGAGTGCTGATGTTGCGTTGATTATGGCACATCACCCTTAATCTTGAAAACGAACCTGAAGACCTTGGGACATACACATTGAGATACTTCGGTAAAATACTCTCCGCAGTTCAGTTCGCTGTCGTTTGTGATGCTAGAAATTTTCAACGGGAATGTAGTCAGAAGTTGACAAGTGCTAACACCTCGGAACGGTCTGCGGCTTTTGATCTGACCCCTGGTCAAAGGCAAATCTTTGCCGAAGGTGATTGTGCTCAGTGACAGTAGCGTCCTTTTTGCTTTCGTTTTGGACTGTGTGCGACCAATCTTACGATTGGTACGAGAAAATCCTGAGTGAAAGGCCACGTGTTGTCACCTTTGTCTATTGTGTAGGATTTCCAATTGTTCATCAAATCTCTTGACAAATATATATTTTCATCAAACCTCGTGCGACCATAACTGCTGTGGACAACCCCCTGTAACCCCCCGTGCACTCCACATTAGTACCCGCTGTACATGTAACAGCAGTGCCCGAACTGCGCCCTCTCCACTTTTCCGACCATTAAATAATTGCCCATCCATTCACCCCATTGTCTCGCTTTCACTCTCCCAACTGGCCACGGCCACTGTCCGACGTATATAAATACTTCCCATACGCAGATCCCGGTTCACTCCCGTTTATCCTTCTCCGAGCCAGAGTCTAAGGTTACATACATCCTTACGTTTCCAAATGGCCTGGTCAGAAGGAAAACAACCATCGACGCAGGGCCAGGAACCTCTCGTCGTACGAATGGGTCGAGTACGCGTCAAAGGCCGGGGCCCCTTTCCTGGCTGGGCCTGGAGAGCCAAGTCGCTTGTCCTCACCAACGAGGCTCTCGTCATTCCAGGAAACAAGGTGTGTCTCGACAGAACGCCGACAAAAATAAAACACTGATTTATTCTTAGATCCCTCTCGATCACATAACCAAGGTCGAGCGTGTGGACCTCAAGCCCTACTGCCTCCTCGTTCAAGTCAAGAACAGGACGTACCACCTCTCGTTCGACAACGACGAGGAGCTCTACGACTGGAAAGACGACGTGTACTCCCGCTGTCCCCTCATCGGCGTGGGCACTCCCTCGGGCTTCACGCACAACGTCCACGTCGGTTTTGACCAGATATCCAACACCCTTCCTTCCCAGTGGAATGCCCTCATCGATCCCTCCCTGGCCCAGCCCACCTCACCCATCACTGAGGACAAGGTGATCATGGAAGACGAAAAATCCACACCAACTAACCCCAACCCCCTCCCATCGCTTGCATACACAACGGACACTATCCAGAGGCCGACGACGCAGAAGGCCGCACGACCGAGATCTGCAATCCTCGATGGGCAGCTGTCCATCAAGAAGGATGGCTTCTTCACTGGCTGGAGATGGACCGCGCGCTGGATCGTCCTGCGCAACAAAACGCTAACAATATATCGATCTCAGGTGAGCTACTGCCTTCTTCTTTCCCAAATCACAATCACTTGATAAACATATGGCTGATACACTGCATCCATACCCAGGGTTCTCCCTCCCCCGCGGGCCGAGTGATCAACCTCGACGACATCACCAAAGTCGAAGTTATCAAATCCCGGCGGCTTCGCATCCACACCAAATCAGGCAAGCGGTATTCCCTCTCTTTCCGAGTCACCGAAGAAGTGTATATGTGGCGCGACGCCATCTCCCCACGGATAATGTCCGCTTCTGGTGCAGAGATCAGCCACCCATGGGGGTTGGTACACCATCAGCATGTCGGGTACGATCCCGTTACCGGACAGTTTCACGTACGTTTTCTCGCTCGACGAGCATGTGTTCACTCTCACATTGGATTGCGATTTGTAGGGAATGCCGGAAGCTTGGATACATCTCTTGAATCGTCCCTGAACAAGAACCGCCTCAGCAACCCGGCGTTGCTCGGCCTGTCTCATAACGCCCACCGTTATAATGTTTAACTACTTTTCACGACCCTATCCCGGACACAGCTCCAGACTAATATGCCCCATCATGCTCATTAAATCCTAATTGTACTCCTCCATTTTTTTTTGTCTTCTCTCTCTCTCATTCATTTGTTGTTGGTTTCATTTGGCATCAACCGGGTTCGAATCATGTTGTTGTAACTTGTAGCACCTCGAGTCTGTCAACGCCCTCCTCCCTTTTCGTCCACGAGACTTGTAATTTACTCCTATCACGCACAGCTATGGATCCACTTCGGTTTTTCCCTTGAAACACGGTCTGTTGAACCGCCATGAGAACAGCGTGTGTGCGTACTTGCGATTTTGCGGTCTCCATGCATGTACAACACATCTGCACAAGTATTCTCGTTCCATATTGACAGTTATCTGTAGGAGTCTCATCATTTCCCCTGGAGAAATGATGCGGAGGTCCCCGTTCAACCAATCCCCATGATAATCACCAGATGCACAGCCTTCCTCACTGTAAAAACCGCTGCCGCTTGTCTTCTCCAACCCCATCTCTCCGAGTTTCCTTTCTTGCTATCCTAAGGCCGCAGGGCGGCAGCAAACTTCCTCTAACCATTTGAGCTGTGTTGTATCTGCTGTGCAGACAGACTATTCACGATCATGTTCACTTTGCGTGCTGGTACTACAACATCACTCATGCTGTCGGTCGGTCTCCTCACTGGTGGAGGTATAATCGGTGCATCGGCGTATGCTGCACAGGGTAAGTTTGTCATACCGGTGAAGGTACATGTGTGAACGTTTTTTTTTCTTGGCTTTGGATAGGAACGTGGTACGAAGTCGGTGGGTTCCTAGCTAATTCCTCAGGTCCACACTTGACCCGGGATTTTATCAGGTGTCGCCCCCACTGCCTGTGGACAGATGCATTACGACAACGAATTTATCGTTGCACTTGGGTACGGGATATTCGATACATATCCGTAAGTTTTGCGACATTATTTCCTTCGATTCTGATATATCACCTCTTGTCATGCAGTGGGGCAGATCCAAGTAATCCCAACAAGTTAGCTCTCTCTCTCTGCTCCTCTACCTTGCCTTCACCTGACCCACAATAACCGCAGCATCCCTATCTGCAGCAAAGTACTCCAAGCGACATGTACGCCGCATCTCACTCCTCACCTGATCCCACCTACTTAAACCTGTCCCAATAAAAACAGACCAAGGAAAGTCAGTCGTCGTCAAAGTCGTCGATAGATGCGCAGGGTGCGCGGGGACATACGACACCGATTTATCCCCGGCCGCATTTTCCGTCCTCGCGGAGCAGTCGGTGGGGCGGATAGACCTCGAATGGAAGTGGGTGGCGGACTCCACGCCCGTCGGTCCTGCAACGCCAAGTTCGGATTCCCCATCGTCCACCGAAGAACGCAGATCCAAGACACGATCTTTTGGGCGCAGAAAACCATTGGATCCTCCGCCTGCACGCCTTCTTCGGGGAACGCCTGCGCTATCGCCGGTATCGAGTGTACCGAAACGCGCGCAAAGGAGGTATCTGACTAAGGAAGAGCGTTCAAAGTTGATGCAGACAGGAAGGTTGTGAGTGATCGGCCAGAAAAGTATTATTGGCACAGCTCCTGTTGGAAACCAGCCAGGCGTATAGATAGGCGGCACGTGGAACTAGACATGCCCGTCTGAGTTTACATTTGGGTGTCAGTAGCTGAGGGCAGTAGGAGAACTAGTTCTACGGATATATGTAGCAGGAACAAAGTTTTAACTCGCGTGCGTGGCGCAACCTGAGTCCGCTCAGGCTGCACAATAACATGAAGAGCAACGATTGGCTGTGACAATGAGTCGTTGCATCGGCCAATATTTTGTGTAATCTGAGGTAATTCGGACGACCCTGGTGGCTGTATCTTGCCCTTCCTCTCGTTCTTCAGTAATAAGGAAGAATACAGGAAGCTTCTCAGTGCAGAACGAATAAACAAATCATATATTGTAATTGGTAGTCCAACATAGGTCAATCATTGTAGTTCTCAATACTTACGTGCCTATTGCACGAAAAACTCGGCGACGTAGCACCATTCAACTGTGAGAGGCTTATATAGAAACTCGACGAGGAACAATTGCGCTCACTTCACAAAAGGAAAAGGCACGATCCTGCCTGCTTCATCGATGTAGAGTTGTTTCACGAATCCATTCCACTTCTCCTTGAATCGCGCAAGGCTCTCAGGGGTTCCAATTGTGCGTCTTACATCTTTGAGTGCCAGGATAGTCCCAATAATAATAGGTACGGCTGTTTCATACGCCGAGGTCAGAGTTTCCATAGATTCAAATAGTGGCCAACGCAAGCTAAAGAGACCGACTTTATGAGCGTTTGGACCGTTCAAGAATTAATAAACACCGACCCAGACTTATTCCCATCATCAATAGGACTTGCAAGTGGGTTTTGGCCACAACTCCCATCCTGTTGACTGTATCAGATTAAACGAGATACGTGTCAATGCTATCGCTCACAACAGCTTCTGCGCTATCATACTTGTCCCATTCACTCCACCCAAGCTTGTCCGCGTCTGCAGCCCGACCACATATCTGTTGTATCAACAGACAACATGTTTCGATACCAATTTCTAGAGCGTGTATGTTCGTGACTCACGTGCGAACTGCGATCTAAACAGAAGAACGGATAAGAGATATTCGCATAGAAATCAATGACGGATACTTACGCAGAATTTCATAGACATGAACCATGATCTTTCTCGTGTTTTCCTTGTTAATCGAATCAGACAACCGAACGATCTCAGTTCGTTCTTTCTGCTTATCGTCATTAAGGTAAAAATCGACAGCATACGCAATGATCTTAGCAAAGTGAGCCACCGTAGGAATAAGAGTGGCAATAAAATACGCCATGAACTCGGCATTTGTTGATCTCGACTCTTTCAACACCAGGATAACCCGAGCCGTGAATTCAAAATCAGGTCCAGTGTTTCCGATTGAAACGTGATCAATTGCAGTTTGCAGCAAGGCAGAAGAAACCTTGATTGTGTTTGGCGATCAGCATCTGCGAAATCTTGCAAGAAAAGTAAGTTTACTTCATTGTGAATATGGTCGATATGACCCTTAGCGTAGCGCAACAACCGCTGAAATGCATCTTCCATATCCAAACGTAGATGAAGGTCATCAACAATATTGTGACTTGATAACACCAAGCTGGAAAAGGGGAAGGCGAAAAATCAGTAGGTAAGAAAGAAGTCTCACAGGTCTGCACGAACCGTTCCGAACCCATGATATCTTCACGTACATCTGCCTCGTGTAATGTACCTCCTTCAATGCTTGGTGCTTTGGAAACAGGACCAGACTGATTAACATCAATAAACTTCGCGCGGACGGTAAAAACTATCGGATAACACACAATTTCCACGATCCAATAAGACTCGGCCCGAGCACCCCAAAAATCAGTAGTAAACTCGGGATTCTTCGTCAGTCTATAGATACGGGGTGCACGTATTCTGACTCGAACCGGGTAGTCGTTGAAGAATGAACTGTGACACAGTTCTGTGAGTCCGCTACATGAACTGTCAAGTTTGTCGACCAGATTGTCGTGGTCCCATTGTGTGATATGTAATACTACAAAACACCAGTTAGTCCACCTCACATAATTCCAATAAGCAGACGACAGACCAGTAGCAGATGGGGAATTATCAGACTCCATGGGGTAGAGTACACCATGAGTCAGAGTAGGAGCACCAGCGAGCAACATGGCTCTGGATGTGATGAACGCCTGAGAGCATACTTGCAGACGGCTTTCTCCTTGGATATAAGCCTAAATATCTAGTCAAGCTAAGGATGGCACTAAAAGCAACAGAACTTACCTTAAATTGTGGGTTGTCAATAGTATTATAAAAGGGTCCGACCGGGGACCGAAAAAGGCTCAAATATGCCAACCGATCTTTTAAAGAAGCTCGGAACTCTCGAGTAAATTCTTTCTCATACCTATCAAGCTAATATCGGGCAAATTAATCACAACAACACGATATATATCAAAGTCAGACGAACCGGATGAGTGACATAATAGTCTCGAGGCAAAGTATGCAAATCAATGGGGCTTTGCTGCCACAGTACAGAGCAAAGCGATACATACCTTATGAGGCTGGATACAATTAAAGGCGCGTATTCCGAGTTTTGTTTCATTTTTCCAGACGTATTCCAGTTAGCATCCGAGGTCTGACATGTTATTTGATTAAGAAATTTGGTTGGTGACTCGCTATCGGTTCCATTCGTGCGCAGATCTGGACGGATTTCCAAAGCTAAACAACTGACAATCTCATTGCATGTCGGACGTTCTTCAGGCTTAGCACTCCAGCAATGTTCCATGAGCGTCCAAATCTCCTCGGTAAGCCCCCACACTT
>JAGGAU010008432.1:0-17953 GCA_017657275.1 Termitomyces sp. T108 | reverse complement strand
TACAGACTGATTCAGAGAGATATTAAGGTATAAACCGTGTACATAAGTGATAAGTGACATATAAAATATCCGACTAATTATAACGGGCTGTCGAATGGGAGTGAGAGGAGAGAGCTGTCACAAGCTCTTCTATTTCTTCATCACTACTGTGTTCATCACAATGACCCATAATAGTTTCATCCCTAGATGCTGCTTTTAACGGTGTTGTCTTTGTACACGAGTCATGAAGCTTGCTTATCGAACGTGTTTTGTCGAAATATGAAGTGGGAAGAGACATGTTCTCGAAGGCATGCCTTTGAGGTGGCGCTGGAAAATCGGATAGAGTTGACATGCGGGACATGGTTGAAGAAGTTGTATAACTGCTACGTGTAGGATCAGCCGTAGGGGATTTCATCCTGGGTCGACGAGAGTCATCTCGTTCAAAAGAGTCGTATTCGACCAACAAGGACTTCTGATCGATCAACAATGCTCGAGGTTCTATATCAGCGACGGGAGCATTGGTTGACTTCACGACACCAACACGGAATTCTATACAATATATTTCAAGCGATAAAGGACACTTAGCGACGCAAATACTCACCAGTTGCATCCTCGTTTGGATCGATAGGAGAAGAAGCTCGAGATAATTCAACATCTTCTGGAACCTTAGCTGAAGATGGCTGGAACGGAGGAATTGTATGTTGGCCAGGTGGTGAAAGACCAGTCATCTCCGAACCGGGCGAAGATGTCTCCTCGAAAACAAATTCAAGAGTGGATGACGTAGGTTTTCGAGAGACAGAACTCTCCCCAATAGACTGACTACCTTCCTGCTCGAGCGTCATCTGTTGAAGTTCCTGACTCAGTTGACGTGCTAGGCTGGCAAGTTCACTTTCAACTCCACGGCGCATTCCACTCTGAGTATCAGATGACGATGCATACATCATCTGAGAAGCCATGTCTTGGGTAGGACGATTGAGGTCGTAGAACAGGCCATAGAATCCCTCCAGATCATCTGGATCACTGATGGAGCGCAGAGATCGAGAGAAGCTCTTGGGTGACGCATTTTCACGAGTTGCTTGTACAGTAGGCATAGTATTATGTAGAACATTAGATGCAGATTGTTGCTGATGAAGTAAAGGAGAGGAAGCAAAGGTATGCGCTGAGTCATGATCGGTTGTTTGAAGCGGGAGATTAGGTGTCCGTGTTATGTCGTATTGCACAAGCTGTCTAGAGCTTTTCGTAAGCGCCTGTGAGAAAACCCGGTTACTGGAATCGGTAGTGAAATATTCTTCGCTTGTGCCTAATCCACTGTCTTTGCTAGTCCTGGGACTCACGGCGAACGCGAGAGCTTCCCCAACACCGACAGTGTCATTGATGACTCGAGAGTTCCGGATGATATCATCGACTTCAGGCTCACGACCGATGAACGGCGAGTATTGTATACCATCCTGGAGGACTTCTCGAATGTTACCAGAAGACATTCTTGAAGGCGCCGATGCGTCACTGTATGTATATTTTGTGTCGAGAAGATATGTATCGCGTAACGATGACTGGCGTGCGTAGGGATGGTAAGATGGCATGGCTATCGGACCTTCCGTGACGCAAGACTTGGAATTGAGAGGAAGATTATTGTTCGTCTCCTTTAAAAGATTTTTGACTGGAGAGTCGGGAACATAAAAGTCTGGAACCCCGGATCCTGATTGAGTGGATCTAAACGAGTAGAGACCACCTTGTGCATATGGGTGTGAAGACATCCGCATGGTTTCGATACATTCATTATTATCGACCAAAGGTGGTGTAGTGAGTGCAATACCTATCCTTGCATCGTTCACAAATGAAACAGGCGACGTGGGTGAACCCGATGTGAGTGCCGAGTTTGGCACCAAGGCAGGGTCAGCAAGCTGAATAATCTTCGTACCGTCCACTTTTAGAGCATTCTCGAGCTGGTTGGTCGCGAAGAGCTCCCTTTCACCCGGGTCACTAAGTACAACCGATTTCGCCTTCTTACGAGCAGTCCTGCCAACCAGAACTGAACGCCAGTGACCACCGATATGATCTGATTGAGAACGGGACATTGTGCTGTGTGTTCCAGTACCGAAAGAGGCGATTTTGGAACTATCGGGACTGTATTCTGCAACGACAGGCGTAAGGATCTGATTTCCAAGACAGGCACTAGCAGCAAGAAAATCAATGTTACTAGGCCGTCCCTTGTTGTTCTTCTGTCTTTTATGGATGAGGGACTTCGACCGACTTCGGGAAATGCTACGAGTACGTTTGTTCTGAAAAGATTTTATGGCTTGGTCCTGCCATTGTTGACGCTGATTTCCAAACTTCTCCCCTTCCTCCAGAACTCTAGTTGGGACAATCATTGAATAGATATTTGACAAAAGAAAAGCAATGAACACTGACTGAGCCAATGAGGGAACAGGAGTCGGTAGAGCCAGGTCGTCAAACGCCCAATTCCTCGGTTGACGTGGTCTCTTTGCCTTTTTTGGCAGGTTGATTTGTGGTCGCAAACCAGTCGACCATGACGAGATGCCTAGTTCTTTGATGGGAGGTTCTTTACGAACCTTGTCAAGATCGGCAAGTGATCTCGAATGTGCCAGTACTCTTGAAGCTATACCTTGCTCAGACACTCCAGATAACCTGGAATGTCTAGATTGATTGACTGGGCTGGGAGGTAAGCTAACGATACGTCCCGTGTCCACCTTGTCACCAGCTTTCTTCATCTTAAGTCGGGGACGCGGAAATATAAGAGCATCGCACCAGGTCTCGGTGGTTAGCCAACGTTCTTTAATCTTGGATGTTGGGGGTGCTTTAGTTCGAAGTTGCGAAGCAGTATTGGGAACAGAACCAACGCGAAGATCAGGCGTGGAGGCAGAATTTCTCAGTACCTTGATGTTCTTACAATTGGAGGAGAGGCGAGGCATCACCATTGACCCTGAGACGATACCTGTGGACTTCTTCGGACATGCCTCCTTTTCAGGCGAAGTCAGCGTCGGTGCCATAGCATACGTCAAACTGGAAGCGATGGGATCCGTCGACGGCGAGAACGCTGTTTGCGGACCATTGCCTCCAGGAGATGAAGGAGCGATGTATGGGTATGGTCGACGAGTATTGGACCCAGATCTATATAAAGTGGACATTTGTTGCTCTCCACGAGGAAGAGACATTGTAGACGTGGAGGAATGATTGGAGGTCTCAGGATCTACGTTATTCCTTGTCTTCTGAGGCACTTTTCTGGAGAAATGATGGGATATGTGATGATAGTCATCATTTCCTGCGACCTTCGCGCCTCCATTACCTAGATTGCCATACCCAAGATTTGATCCAGTGGAAGCACTACGCCTGTGACCTGCCGACCCCACCCTTGAAGAAGTCTGTTCAAACGCTGTTTTTCTAGATACTTTTGGAAAAACCTTAGGTTCTTTTTCAACAGGAGTTTTCTTCCCTCCGAACGAGAAGAAGCCCGTAATACCAATTCGCTCTTTCGAGGTAGTCCTTTGATGTATAGGCGGCGGCATGGGGGACTCACCAACACCCCCAGAGGCGGGTTGGGGTGCTGGGAGCCTTTGTGTAGTCGTTATGGTCAACCGCCGTGGGGAAAGTATACTTGCTCGACCAGAATTCACGGTTAAAGTCCGAGCTGAAATCACAGATTGCGTCCTGGTTCTACGACCCGTCTGGTATTCGGTATCGATAACGGGCACTTGGCTGCCTCTGGCAAATGGATGGCGAAAATCATTCTCGGTATCACGAGGTTTACGAACATCAGTAGAGTCCTCCTCTTCGCCTCTTTCTATTGGGTCACCCCAGCTATCACGCTCCAGACGCCGTCTGAAGGGCTCACGAGGAGGTTCAACAGGCCCGCTGTATGGTATGTACCACGCATCGTCCAGTTCACTCTCGTGAGTGCGGCCTAAGGGCGCGTTTGCTGATTTGCCAAAGGTAAACCAAGAGAAACGAGAGGGGGAGGCGAGATTTGGCTGTATCGTAGCCATCCTCAGCACAGCTCAACGCCGAGAACAGAACACCTTGTGCTCTTCAATAGCGGACCTGAGTTGCGCCAAAACAAGAGTTAGTCCCGATGCTAATGTGAAATCACATAATTGGAGCCACAAACACTTACCGAGTAGGACTGTGAACGACAGCCGTAGATTCTGGCGCGAAACCCCCGCCCAAATATCGATCTCTGTAAATCTGGCGAAGTGTTCTTCAAGCACTGTTTTCACACGCAAAATTTGATGATAAGATTTCCATGGAAGTTTGAAGTTATCTATGTATGCACATGTGAATCACCGCATAATGACTCAATTCGGAGCTACATCTAGTACCCAAACTCAAATATCCACTATCCGCCTCACTCAAGCATGTTCAATTCAACGCAACGAAAGCGTGTCG
This sequence comes from Termitomyces sp. T108, assembly GCA_017657275.1. Classification (NCBI taxonomy): domain Eukaryota; kingdom Fungi; phylum Basidiomycota; class Agaricomycetes; order Agaricales; family Lyophyllaceae; genus Termitomyces; species Termitomyces sp. T108. The sequence goes on along the minus strand of JAGGAU010008432.1, from coordinate 13,573 downwards.
CCTGCCAGGGACCACTCCGAATGCTCCTAATCCGTGGCTTCTCAAGTTGATCATATCGATGAACAGTCACTGATGTTAACATCATGATCTTAAGGCTTTGTCCCTTCTTCCTGAGTAATCTTTCAACAATTGAGAGTACCTTCCTCATGATTATGCCTTCCATAGGCACCTTACACCGCTGACAGTTGCGAAATTATCTGAATTGGAATTGGAGATACAATTGACGTATAGAAAGGAATGTGTGAGACCAATGGGCCCCTCCCATGAAGCCTAGAAAAGAACACACAAAAGACAACTAACAATGACAGCTCTAAAGAGGAAGAGTCATTTATGCTAGACCCAAGATCAAAATGAGCGGCCATTGGAAAGACGCAGAACCTCATGTCCCTGCCATGCCGACGATGCCAACTTGATCGCGAATCTTTGCGATTTGATTAACAGTAAGTGAGCCTTTGCTAGCGCAGAAAAAGTCTTCCCATGCTGTAAGTGCGTCTGCTGGCGTTGTAAACTCGGATCTGTTGCGGAAAGGTGAAAAATCAGTCAAGCGATTTTAGTACAGTGATAGATGGAAACATCGGCTGAGTTTGTAGGGAACGCCGCATGACCAAAGGAGAGAGAGAAAACGTACTTGACAAAATCGTACAAATGCTGCCAAAACTCGGGCTTGGCCACAGTCTGGCCATACGTCGACAGAGACTCAACAGCCACAGTGGATGAGGTATTATCGAGTGTGAGGAGGATATCTTTCTCGGCAGTCTGAGACTCGCCCGACGGCGAAGGTGATAGGACGACGGATGGGATACGCTGATGACTGCGTTTAGGGGTCTGCGGGTGCTGTGGTGCCGGTGCCACGATGCTGATGGTGTCGGGCATAGATTCTGACGCGAGTGAGGATTTCGTAGGGTCCCAGGTAACACCAGGTTTTATCGCGATAGTAATCGTGTCCTTATCTTTGACGTTGTACTCCTGAAGAAGCTTGGTGTCAACGAGTGCTTTGCCTTTGAGAAGAAGGCGCTGAGCGTCTGCAGGAGGCGCGGTGGGCTGTGCAGCGAGTTGAGCCTTGATATCGGCGATGGAGTCGGTGGGGTGTATGGATAATGTGTATAAAGCAGGAGGTTTAAGGGACTTAAATGTCACAGAAATAGTGGAGGCTGTGTTGAGCCGAGACAAGGACAGAGGAGGTTATGCCGATCAGAAATACGAGGGATTTATGGCGAAAAGAATTCGAGAACGCACCGGAAAAATACGATGTGCCTGCTGCATGAGGCATTACACGCTTCGGAGGAGGGGGCACTGCAATCTGTCGAGGTCCTTGAGAAGCTCAAATGGCATTAGGCAGCAGCTAACCGGAAGCACAGGCACTTTCTTGAGAGAATTGGAAGGAGGCTGTTGGTAGTCATCAGGGTATATCACTGGCTGCGACGACAATGTGTTCAGAAATGTCCGGATGAACGCCTCTTCAGCTTGTTCCGCCATCGTGAACAACGAGCAGGCCGGTGACAATGTGACACCTAACGCCTGTGTCACACTTTCTTCCTCGAAACCATGGCGGTGTGTTGGCTGCGTTTATAATGCTACGGCTCCTGATTTTCTTTTAGTCTGGATTTGGATACACAGGCGGTCGTTCAAGGTGCTTTAATTACTGGCAGGAGTTTTCCAGGGTACGTTGAACCTTTTCTGATGTTTGTCTCTAATAGCATTGAATAGTGTTACGCTCAAACTGACAATCCCGGTGCCTGCCGTCCTCAGTCTGAGGACTACCTTGAGTGCTTACACGGTACAAAAGAGGTGCGTAAACAAATTCAGATTCGTGCGCTCACTTTTGATCTGAGAGCGTAGGTTGCGCGTGCGAAACAAGTCCAGGCCGAACTTCTCCGCAAGGTGCAAGCGGCCGTCAAGGAGGAACAGAAGGCCGCGGATATCGCAGCAGATGGTGGAATCATAGGGCTTGGTTTAATAAAGCGGAGTACAGAGGAAGCAGAAACCAAGAAATAGGCTGTGGAAATGGTCCTATGTTACATGAAAATTAGAGAATATTTCCCGCTCCAGCCGCTGTGTGGTTTAATCAAGGGGACTCTAACAAAAGGTGCGTAATTCGTAGAACACTTGGACCCGACTCTTGCAGAACCACAGTTATCACACATGAAAAACTGCCATCGGACGATTCTCTGAGGTTTTGAATGCTATCGACTTCTTTATATATATGACTGTGGATCGAGGAAGACGTTGATGGAGGGCCACAAAGAGATCTAAATGCACACAAGCCAAATCCCGACGTTATATCCTCGCCATATGGTGACATATGCATGTCAGAGTTTTTCTCCAGCTACTAACTCGCCCAAGATGACCTGGCGTGGTAGCCAACCGTAGCCACAATTTCTACGCGCTGGGCAGCCCGTCTTGAAGAGACAATTTCTGTCAGAGAGGCTTCACGTTCTGCAAACAAGAATACATCTTTTTTTGGTAAACACGAACGGGGGAGAAGTATTGCGGCTACGCCTGCATTACAATTCAATACTTTCCTTGTGTTTAAATTTACGCCCGGATCTCTCAGCGGAACGAAATCGAAACTGATTACCGTGGAGCTCGAACTCGATATGCGGTTCTTGCAAGACCGTCTTTTTCGTTCCCGCGGGATCCGGCATAGGAAGGGGCTCGCTCTGCTTGTATGACGGAGGCAGCGTAGAGTACAAGGGAACAGCGAAAGAGAATATCGAGTTCTCCTTCGGTAAGACTGAATAAATATCGGGTCAACGGGAGGCGGATGATGATGAATTGCAGAAAAGGCCGAAAACGCGCGTCTCTCCTCGTTCGTCGGTGCACTGGCACTCGGGGACCTCGTAAAATCAACGCTCGGTCCCAAAGGCATGAACAAAATCCTCCAATCCGCGTCCAACGGCGATATCAACGTGACAAACGACGGAGCTACGATTCTGAAAGCAATACAACTCGACAACGCCGCCGCCAAGATCCTCGTCAACATCTCCAAGGTGCAGGACGACGAAGTCGGCGACGGGACGACGTCGGTCACTGTCCTCGCCGCGGAGCTGCTGAGGGAGGCCGAGAAGCTGATTGCGCAGAAGATCCACCCGCAGACTATCGTGGAAGGTTTCAGGATCGCGAGTGCGACGGCGCTCAAGGCGCTGGAGGCCGCGGCGGTCGACAACTTGTGTGTCAAACACCCCAAGTCTTTCTATTCAATTTTTCCCCCTCAAACTTTTTGACAGCGCAGACCCGACCGTCTTCCGGCAAGATCTGTTCAATATCGCAAGGACGACGTTGTCGTCCAAGGTTCTCTCCCAAGACAAGGACTACTTTGCCAACCTCGCGGTTGATGCCGTTCTTCGGCTAAAGGTGCGTGGTCTCACATCAAATGGTTCGATACTCATTTGTGTGCAGGGCTCAATAGACCTCGAGCACATACAAATAATCAAAAAAGTCGGAGGAAAGCTCACGGATTCCTACCTCGATGAAGGTTGGCAGCTCTGCTCGATCTCCACTGACTGTCATGTTGAAGCCTGGGACAGGCTTCATCCTCGACAAGACGATCGCGGTCAACTCACCAAAACGCATGGAAAACGCGAAAATCCTCATCGCCAACACATGTAAGAGCGCGCGTTCCTTCTCCATCAATGTAAACTCACGCCGCTTACAGCAATGGACACTGACAAGATCAAAGTCTTTGGTGCACGCGTCAAGGTCGACGGAACCGGGAAACTAGCCGAGCTCGAGCGCGCAGAACGGGTGCGTACTGTCACTCCACTTCACTACCAACACAAAACCCACCTGCCATCCGCAGGAAAAAATGAAAGCCAAGGTCGACGCAATCGCCGCACACGGCATCAACTGTTTCGTGAACCGACAGCTAATCTACAACTACCCCGAGTCGCTATTGGCCGAGCGAGGCATCATGACGATCGAGCACGCCGATTTCGAGGGTGTCGAGCGGCTGTCGCTCGTCACTGGCGGCGAGATCGCGAGTACCTTTGACCGCCCTGATCTCGTGAACCTCGGACACTGTGAGCTCATCGAGGAGATCATGATCGGCGAGGACAAGGTGCGTCGCAAAGCAAAACCCCTTGATTGCTTGATACCACGGCCTTTGCTTAGCTGATCAAATTCTCCGGCGTCGCTGCGGGTGAAGCGTGCACGGTTGTTCTCCGTGGATCAACGACACAGATGGTAGACGAGGCCGAGCGGTCGTTGCACGATGCCCTGTCGGTGCTATCGCAGACTGTAAAAGAGACGCGGACGGTGCTCGGTGGTGGCTGCTCAGAGATGCTGATGAGCTGTGCGGTCGAGGAGGAAGCTAGAAAAATCAAGGGGAAAAAGGCGATTGCAACAGAGGCGTTTGGACGGGCACTGAGACAAATACCGACGATCCTCGCTGATAATGCTGGCTATGACTCGTCTGATCTCGTCACCAAGCTACGAGCAGCCCATTATGAGGGTCAATCCGACGCTGGACTTGGTAAGCCGTCTCTTCGTGCCGTCAAAGTTTCTAACAAAAGGCTAGACATGAACGAGGGAACGATTGGGTCAATGAGAGAGCTCGGTGTCACCGAGAGCTACAAGCTCAAGCGGCAGGTCGTTCTGAGTGCGAGTGAAGCGGCGGAAATGATCATTCGGTATGTGTATCGAGATCCTCAGTTGCATGCACTAATGATAATCAGTGTCGACGACATTCTCCGTGCGACTCCCCGGAAACGCGAGGCGGTGTAGAATAGCATAAATAGAATGTCGACGCCCAAACTCAAAATGTATTGAGGTCATCCAATCTAGAATTAATTGATAAAGATAGTATCTAATTGCAGATGAGTGGGGAGGTATCGGCGTGATGTGGGCCAGTCTATAGGTGTATTATATTATAGGCATAGCGTGTCCAAGGTCAAAAGACGTCTAGGCGGTCTGTATGGAGCTGAGCAATGGAGAATAAAGTGGCGCAAAGCAACGTACGGATTCCTTGAGGTAGGTGATGAGATCGTTCCTGTCCTTTTCCTTCTTCAAGCCGGCAAAGGCCATCTTGGTTCCGGGGATATACTAGGGGGGTGTGAGGGAGAGAGAGGTGGATAGGGAAAGGGCGGACCTTTTTCGGGTTCTCGAGGTACTCGAAGAGGGTCTCTTCCTCCCAGAGGACGCCCTTGTTGACGTTGGCAGCAGTGTAGGAGAAGCCCTCGGCCTGGCCAGACTTGCGGCCAAAGATGCTAGAGAGAGATGAGGGTGGGCTGAGGGACTGGAGGGCAAAACGCACCCGTGAAGGTTGGGTCCGACCTTGTGGGGCTCGCCAGCGCCGACGGTATGGCACTGTGCGCAACGGGTCTTGAAGAGACCAGCGCCCTTGGCAGCGTCACCTGGAGCGAGATGAGAATTGTGCAGGGCGGGACAACAAGGACTGACCAGCAGAAAAGCCCATTTGTGATAGAAAGGATGATGAGCTGTATGGAGTCGGCAGCAAAGTTTTTGAGGATCAGCATCACATGATTAGCCGGTTTCTTCCGGCAAGGAATCATATGCGAGACAATCAGACTGACGTCGACATGTCGCCACCAAGTTTTGCAGTGAGCAGACGCGTGAATGCGCCGGGGGCAACGCCGGTGTTGACAGAGGAGCAGGTGTGGAAGGGCCTGGGGATCAAGGCGCGGGAGCCGGGGTCGTTTGTGCCCATGATCACGTCGTGCGAGGTACTGAGCGACGATGGGACCAAGGTGGTGCGCCGGGTGCGGTTCAACGACGGCGAGCCGCTGGAGGAGCACATTGAGCTGCACGGAAACACGATTGTGGGTGGCAGGCTGGGTGGATGACGCACGCTGACCCGCGACAGGCGTACTTTGAGATGCAGGCGACGGGGATGCGCATCACGAACGTCGTGTCGTACAACGAAGACGGCGAGCTGCTGTTGACGTTTTCGTTTGCCAACGGGCTGCCCATTGCACTCGAGGGGCAGACTGCGCAGGAGCTGAATGCGACGATGGGCAAGGGCGTCGAGCACACGATTGCGCGGCTGAGGGAGCTAGCACTTGCCGGCGTAGTCTAGTCTTTGTAAACAATCACCATGCACACCCGGCCGCGGTCCAACACTGCGTCCTTCCTTGCCTGGCGCCGTCCCCGCGTCGACACTGTCGCTGTCCCCACGCTCTCCGTCGCTGCCCTCGTCGCCGCCCTCGCCCCGCCCGCCGTCCCCAGCCTCGTCCACGCCCGCGCCCTCGCCGCCGCCCTTCCCGCCTCCCCGCTCCCGCCCACCCCCGCCCTCGTCCCTGTCCTCGCCTCGCTGTGCCACCCCGCTGTCCCCGCCGCCGTCCAGGCTGCCGGCTACGACGTCCTCGCTGCCTTCTGCGACCACCCCGATGCCCCGCGCCTCTCCACCGGCGAGCGTCTCGCCTTGTTTGCGCTGCTCGACACGCCCTGCGTCCTTGATCTCTGGGAATCCCGCTTCAAGGCCCTGCGTGTCTTTGCCAAGCATGCCCGCGGCATCGAGCACGACGTCGTCCGTGTCCTCCAGTCCTGGATCGCCGCCCTCTTTGACCTCGCCGCCGACAACGACCGCCTCGAGTGCGAGCGCGCCATCCATGTCCTCTCCAAGTTTCTCGCAGAGCTCCCCGCCGCCGCCCTGCCGTCCGTGCTCCACTTTTACGCTGCCCTCGTCGACCAGTCTGTCCTGCCCGTCCCCAAGCCCCGCCCGCCGCCCAAGCCGGCCCACCGCAGAAACACCTCGTCGCTGTCGTCCATCCCCCAGTCGCCCCACCCCGCCGACATTGCCATCGCCCTCTATCTCGACCACCTCGCCTCCCAGCTCAAGATCCTCTCCCCCGATCTCCTCCCCGACATCCTGCCCCTCCTCTTCCGTGCCCTCGCCTTTTGCTCCTCGCCCCTCCCCCGCCTCTCTGTCCAGCCCCACCCCGCCAGAACTCAGTCTTCCGAGGACAAGATCACCGACACGCTCAATGCCCTCTTCTCTGGGCCATACTCTGCCCGCTGCATGATCATCCTCAAGCGCCACCTCTTCCCACCGCCACACACGTCGTCCGTCTACTCTGCCCTCTACACCTCTCTCGGCGCACATCGCACTTTCCGCAACCACGTCCGTCGCGCCTTGATCGCCCGCATCGCACGCGCGTACATCTCCCGCGAATCCTCCGTCGGCTATTCACCCTCGGGTGCACCCAGCCATCTCAACCTCGAACGCGATCTCATGGAACGCGCCTGGCCCAGCGACGACTACACTGCCGCTCCCTCTGCACTCCGCCAGAAACTCAAGCACATTCGCCAACGCCGCCTGCCACCTCGGCAATATCTTCGCCCATTCTCTCGCGCACACAAAGCGAGCATGGCTCAAACGAAGTCGAAAAGAACTCGAGTATAATGAGCATCATATCCTCACTGGCCACCGGCCACTCTTCGCGTTCACAGTCGCAATCCGCTCCTCCACCGGCGGCAGACGACGTGCCAGACGAACCTCCCCCTCTACCGCTCAACAACGCTCCTCCACGCGTCGTCGCCGCCGCGTCAGCGCTCGTCTCCATCTTCGGGCAGCTCACGTTCACGCCCCTAGCACTCCAGCCCTTTACCATCACGCTCGCCATCCGCATCTACCACATCTTGCTCCGCCTCGTCAAAGACGCCAAGTCCCCACGTGCTCGTCTGACCGCACTGCAATTCCTCATGCACATCCGTGCCGATCGCAACCACAGGCTGTACTTTGTCTCTGACAATCCATCGCACGTCGTGATGCTTTCTCGCCTTATAAACCGCACCTCCACCGATAGCCCTGCGTCTGCGTCTAGAGACAATCTCTCCGTGGAACGCGAGCCAACGTCGCCTTCGGAAGCGCGCCGGCCGCGGCCACTGGTTCCGCTGCGGGAGCGCGACGAGCGGGCGCTCTCCCGCGGTCGGACCAGCGGCAAGAAGCCGGCACGCAATCTGACGACCAGCAGGAGCGAATCCAGAGTAGCGTCCACGACTCTGCCCCGCACGTCCATCCCCAAGCCCCATCCTCCGTTGTGGCGCATACCGGAGACGTATCCCTTTGAAATCCCAGACCTCATACAGAGCGACGGCCTGGTGTCGTACGACCCAGACACCCCGCTGGAGCAGCTTCCCATATCGCAGTACCTCGCGGTCATCAATGACATTTTGGAGCACGAGACGAGTTGGGATGTGTTGTCCTACGTGCTCTGCCGTTTGCCGGTGCAGCTCGCTAACAAGCATCTCTTCTGCGGGACCAAGGCTCGTGCTGGTATCTCGAGGATGCTGAACGTCCTCTGTACTGGCATCCTCAATGGCGACATGGCAACGCGCCTAGAGGATCCATCGATAAAACCTCGCGATGCCCATGGTTTGGCGTACCATACCTTATCTGTCCTGGTTAGTTTCCGCCGCTGCTTTGAGCTCAAACAGTGCCACCTCCTCGTCGAGGTCTTCCTGACAGGTCTATCCTCTGGCCAATTCTCCACCATAAAATGCTGCCTGCACGCCCTCTCGCTGGCCGCCGTCGAGCTCCAGTCCTCAATGACCAAACATCTCCCTCGCGTACTCGAGATGCTCTCCCAAATCATGTCGGGCGCGAACATCGCCGTCCACATCCTCGGCTTCCTCTTCCTCATCGGCGCCATCCCGCCACTGTACACCAATTTCACCGAAAACGACTACAAGATGGTGTTTGGCGTGGCGTTGCAGTACCTCCAGCACTACAACCGCCTCAAGGCGGACGATCCGAACACCTCGTGGGCGCTCTCGCAACACGTGCGGATCCTGTCGTACACCGTCGTCTACGTGTGGTTCCTCGCGCTGCAGCTGCCCGACCGCCCGAAACACATCCCGTACATCACGCGCCAGCTGCTCCTCGCGAACGAGGGCAACGACGAGCCGGACGAGCCCACCGAGGTGTGCTTCGACTGGCTCGCGCGGTACACATACGCGAGCGCGGACCCCCGCCCCGCCCCGTCGGTGTTCAACGACATCGTGATGAACCCGCCAGGGGAAAAGGACACGCATACGGTGCTCGCTGAGAAGACGTGGGTCTATGGGTACTCGCTCATCACCATCCGTACGCTGTCGAAGCGGGGCTGGGTAGAGGTGTTGTGCCGCCGCCCGTCGGGGTACACAAAGTTTTTGTGCCGCGTGGAGAACGTGCCCCTGGTCGGGGCAGGCGATGTCGATCCAGATCTCTTTTCGGTGCCAGCGTCGCTTACGATGGAGCGCGTCCCGGCAAAGGTACGGTCTGTCGATTGTGCGGAAGATGGTTCGGTAGATACATCCGGGGTAAGGTCGCGGTGTGACGATCAACGAGTTGTCGCTGACGGTCTCCACAGACAGCACAAGTGCGAGAGGTCTTCAACGAGGCCGGTGCGGACGACACACCCCGCCCGAATCCCGTAACCGGCTACGTTTGGAGCGGCACCGCTCCTTCACAACGCAGAAAAGACGTGTCCGTCGACCCGTCATTCTTTGTCTTGCAGCTCTCAGCGTATCCCGATCGCAACAATACATCGCACTTCCGGGCAGTCGTTGATAATGCCCTTGTCAAGAAATACACCGCCAATCTCGACAGAGTACCCGTCATCGACACACACAAGGTTGGGATCTTGTACGTTGCCCCCGGGCAGACTGAAGAAGCCGAGATCCTGCGTAACACACACGGCTCACCCGCGTATACGCGTTTTCTCGAAGGCCTCGGGAGGTTGATCAACCTGCGGGACCAGTTGGATGTGTATGCCGGAGGACTTGATCCCGACGAGGACGGCGAATACGCCTACGCTTGGTGGGACGATATCGGCCAAGTCCTCTACCACACCGCCACGATGATGCCTACCGTTCACCACGACTCGCTGTGTACGAACAAAAAGCGCCACATAGGCAACGACTACGTCCGGATCGTATGGAACGATTCCGGCCACCCGTATAGATTCGACACTCTAGCAACCCAGTTCCAATTCGTCAATATCGTCATCGAGCCGCATTCCTCGGGCGCCATCGCCGCATTTTCCAACAACCTTCACGAAAACGAGTACTTCAAGCTCACAGTGCAGCGTGCGAACCGCATGACCGAGTTTGCGCCCGTTGGGCACTTTAAAGTGATCTCTGCAGAGAGTTTACCCCTCTTCGTGCGTCAACTCAGTCGACTCGCTGATTGGTTCGCGTCCGTTTTTGCACATACTCAGCAAGACACTGTGCCCGTGGAAATGAAGACTAATTGGCGCACGCGATTGGAATCGATACGCCGCTTTAAAAACCAGGTCCCTCCTGCTCCCGAGTCACCCAGTACGGATGCCCAAGGGGGAATTATGAACTTGGAGTTTGCCAGAGATTTCACAACAGTCTTTTAAGCACTGATGTATTAACGCTCGCATATGCATGGTATATATCATCCAACTTACCGGAAACGGTGTCGACAAGCCCGTAGGTCAGGTAATCGGCAGCCTGAGTCGCGCCAGTGAGGTTAGAAAAAACATGGGTGTATCCGTCACCAGTGGGAGAGTTCTGGGAGGAAGGCTCAGGCGGACAATGGAGCCAGTCTAACGGGAGGAGCTGGAGGATCCCACAGATAATCTTTTAACACAAACTCGTCAAGAATGAGTGTAATCATATGGACACAATGGATCTTACCCCCCGAAGGCATAATAAGTCGGGGTACAGGCTACATTGACTGCCAAAGTACCATCCAGGTGTGGACCCAGCCTCCCAAGGGGAGACAGGGGCACCATAGTGGGTGTTGATACTGAGATCGACATCCAAAACACCGAGATCAACATCCAAAGAAGTGTTAAGTGCCAATGGAGTGGCTAGGGTGCCGGCGGCAGCGACGGAGACTGCAGTGAACAAAGTGGTAAAACGCATGGGGCGAAGAGTGAGAAATGGGGGAAAATTTAACAGGATGGAAAGCTGTTCTGATGAAATTAATGAGTGAACACTGGCTTTATACGTTGGAAGGACTTCTTCCCGTGACCGCACAGGCCGGTATATGTAAGCTGCTTTCAGAATCTTGTTATTCAGGAGTTCCTGAAAAAGTTTATCCGTGGGATGGATCAGATCCAAAACATGTCTATTCAGCCCTATCTGTCAACGGGGCCGAGAACCGATTAAGCATTCGACATAATTGATTCCATACCTCAAGGACCTCAGCGTGTGGTGGAGACGGAAAATAGCCGTCAGCACTAGATTATTAGACAATAAGCAGAGTTCTTGCAACGTAACGAAAGAATACTTTTGTTGCATACCTTCAAAAGTTGTAATATGTAAACCGCTAAAAATGCTTGTCAAAGATCATATTATGTCACGTACAAAGTGGATAATGCCCCTGGATTGATGATAGGTCAATATGCATTCTGGGACGTGAAATTGTCATGCTAGGCGATAGGATATTTAAAATGCCGACGAGCGGCCAAACGTCGACATTTCTACAAGAACTAAATTGAATTGTCAACACCCTCGGACACCGCGAGAAGTTAACGCGGAGAAGAAGTTCAAATGGAAATGGAGATCCCTCCCCCTCACTCAATGTCCGCAATCACGCCGAGAATGGACATGCTGGTGCCAACGAGAACAGTTTTTCATGTCTGTATCGATTCCTTGATCCTATCTCGGTGGTGAGTGCTTGGTTCTCGGGCTAAACTAAATAACACCTACACGAAGAACATACGACACCCTTCCAGTAACGGTATCTCCCACGAGGGTGGTACATCGCAGGTACGTCGACGTTGCCTCTGTGCACTAGCCAGTACTGTCAAACAGGCCTTAGTGTATACCACTGAATCGAGTGAGGTAAACAGAAACTTACGTCTGCCACCATACTGAAAGAGTCATTATGTATAAGAGAAACAAACTTGAACTGCTCACATTCCGGCAAACGGACCAAGAAATACGGTATAGCCCGACATGAAGGACAAGAATCCTGGCGCTGTCGCCAATATCTCCCATGGACACAATGCCCATCCCCCGATGAGCGCACATATGATCTGACCACGTCGGATATTGATGTACTTAGGGAAAAGAGCCATCAGATCATTGCCCGCGCTGATACTGTTGGCTGCGATGTTGACACCAATGACAGATATGAGGAAGCTCAATGATGCGAAGAAGGCCGCAGCCCTATTATCCCAGTGATCGATAAGGCGAAGCGGGTCCCAAAGTACCTCTCCATAGATGAACTCGGATGCAGAGGTCACAGCAATGCCTATAAATATTGAGAAAAATATGTAGAGGCTGACATAATGAATACCTGTAAATCCAACGAGTGTGAATACAGTGGGTATAATCAGAATCTGCACCAGCTGCCTGAAGAATTGAACTTAGGCATTAGGACAGACTGCTTTGGGATCAGCGTACGCGCGTTCATTCTGGGCATATCTCTAACCAATCTTTGAATAATCTAAAAATACGCGTCCCAAGGCTGTCACACACCGTAAAGTCAGGAATGTTGATGGCAAGCGTTGCAGTGACACCCAAGCTACTGTTGAGCGCACTGAGCCATGCCCATGAAAGGGAGCTTCCACTAAGGGTAGTATCAACAAGTGGCCCTTTGGAAGGAGCTAGGCTAGTGTGGGATGGGACTTTGACCATAGCCCAAATTAGAATGGACAGCCATGTGCAAGGAACTACAATTGACTTGACAGTGAAGAAATGTTTTATTTTCTGAGGTGGAAGAAGAAGGAGTGGAAGCTGCAGGAGCCAATAGAGAAAATAACACATCATGTCTAGGGGACATCAGTTACCAACTGATGAGATGAAAGAAATGTAGTAGGACCTCTAGTCGTAACAGGTGACGACATGGCTAGACGGTCTGGAATGCGCGCAGTCGGAGGCCATATAGCTTTGAGCATCTGATAGACACATTCTGAACCAGAATATGTCTATAATTAATCAGGTTGGCTACACTGATAAATATAGGAGAAAATAGAAAACAGTCACCTGTACACCAAACCAAAACATGGCAAGCACAGCTCTACTGATGACAGTAAAATAACTTAGCCAGAATCCAAAAGAAGAACGGTTCAGTACGGGGAAAGACACGTGAAGACGCGCTCCCACAGTTCCATTGAGAACCATCACAATCTTTGAACAGTAAATCAAACTTTACCACACGTTGACAGACAAGAGATAAGCGCACTGCGATAAGGAAATAACCAACAGTAATAGCAGCCAAAGCTTGCCTCCTGAGTAATAGTGAGAGAAGGTAGACAGACATGCTTCCTTGTTAGAGAAACAGTCGTACCAAGTTAAACCAACAGCTAACATAGAACTTGCAAATTGCCACATAGCAGCGTTTGTTGCATCAGACACCCAAAATGCGATATAATTCCAGGTCGACCAGGTCCTCTGAGAATATGGGACTGGATCCATATCTTCATTGCTCCAATGTCCAGGGGGTCCATATGTATCCTTTCCTGGTTCAAGAGCCCAAGCGGACGGACAGAGAAAGTGTAGGGTTCTCATGGTAGACAATGTCAGTCAGAGAAAGAAGTCTCGAGAAGCAAGCTCAAGGGTGGTGACTCCACGTCATCACGCAGCCAGGATTCCACGCGATGACAACAGAAGACAATTTGTTTTCAAATTTTTGCATAAAGGACGGAGATGTATG
>JAGGAU010008431.1:0-24530 GCA_017657275.1 Termitomyces sp. T108 | reverse complement strand
GTGGTAGAGGGAGAAGTCAAAGTTGGCAAGGTAGAGAGACCACCGGGCCTGTTGACGGTTTAGCTTCTTGGCAGTCTGGAAGTACTCCAGGTTCTTGTGGTCCATCCAGACTTCAAACTTGTGCTGGGTGCCTTCCAGGAAGTGGCACCACTCCTCCAAAGACCAGATGATAGCCAGCATCTCCTTGTCATGGATCTCATAATTACGCTCCACTGCATTGAGGCTCTTGGAGTAGAAGGCTATGGGATGCCACTTGCCATCCTCTGGGGACTGCTGGGATAAGACTGCACCAGTTGCAAAGTCAGAGCTGTCAGCCTCCACATGGAGGGGGCGGTTGTTGTCGGGGAACATGAGGACAGGTTTGGAGGTGACAGCAGACTTGAGGGCATTGAAGGCCTGGTGATCTGCCTTGCCCCAGGTCCACCCCACATCCTTTTCAGTGAGGTCAAACAACGGCCATGCGTAGTGAGAGAAGTCCTGGATGAAACGCCGGTAGAAGTTGGTGAACCCCAAGAAGGCTTGCACCTCCTTCTTGTTCCGGAGCACCGGCCATTGGGTGATGCCAGCCACCTTCACCGGGTCCATCTCTGCCGTCCCCCAGGATATGATCAGCCCAAGGTACTCAATCCAGGTCTGCTCAAACTTGCACTTCTCCAGCTTGAAGTAGAATTGATGCTGGTGGAGATGTTCCAGGACCACTTGGGTGATGTGGCAGTGCTCCTCCAAGGTCTTGGTGTAGATGAGGATGTCATTGAGGTATATGCACATCACACCATCCGCAATCAGGTCCTGAAAGATGTTGTTCATCATTGTTTGGAAGGTGGTGGGACTGTTAGTGAGCCCAAAGAACATTACCAGGGGCTTGAACAGTCCACGGTTGGTCCAGAATGCTCCCTTCCACTCATTTCCTTCCCAGATGCGCACATTGTTGTAGCTCCACTGGACGTCCAATTTTCTGAAGTAGTGTGCACCCCAGAGGTTGTTAATGAGCTCGGCAATGAGTGGGAGGGGGTAACAGTTCTTGACAGTCATTGTGTTGAGCACACGGTAGTCCTGGACCAATTGGAGGGAGCCATCCTTCTTTTTGATGAAAAACACCGGCAAGGCCATTGGAGACTTTGAGGGACGGATGTGTCCAGACTCAAGGTTCTCCCGGAGGAATGCATCCAGCTTGTCCTGTTCCCTTGGCGCAAGCAGGTAGACCTTGCAGTTAGCAGGCTTTGCATCAGGCATTAGTTCAATTGCATGGTCCCACTGCTTGTGCTCCAGGAGGGAGTCAAACAAGGCCTTGGTGAAGATGTCCTCAAAGTTGTGTAGGTGGTTGGGGACCGCATCTCAGAAAGCCCAGGGCTGGGCATTTGTTGCGAAGGCCTGGGCCAGCCGCTGGGAGGTGGTCTGGCTGGCCCGGATCTCCTCTGCAGAGGTGGCGTCCTTAAAGTTGTGGCATAGATGCAATCTCCTACCTCAATGACATTGTCTGGCTGCTCTGGGTCCTGAGTGAGTTGGAACTCCCTCTCACATTCTTCTTCCCTTCTGGAGCCCCCACTGCCATGCCTGTTGTCCTCATAGAGGGCCTCTCTATGAGGGAATGCCAGAGGCAGAGGGTCCAGCAGGTCAAGGTCTATGAAAGGGAGGTGTCCTACTTGACATGCCTGGATAGCTGCGCATTCTCACATAGCGGTGCGCCGCTTCTTCCTTGATTTCTCTGCGCAGATGGTGCAGCGCCAGGGGCAGCAGCTCATCCTCACATCTTCCTTGGTCCAGTCAATCTCCAGGTTGTGCTCCCAGAGCCAGGTGAAGCCAAGGATCATGTCCTGCTTCCCTAGGCTAGTGACCGCAAAGGTGGCTCACTCCACATGGGACTTGTATCAAGGATGAGATCTACTACCACACGGATAGATCCAGCTTCATTTGGGGTACCATCAATATTGTACACTGAGATTAGAGAGAGGAGGGGTCTGGTGGTGAGCTGGTGGCATTCTACATAGTCGGCATCTACAAAGAGCCCCATTGCTCTGGAGTCCAGGAGAGCGACAATACTCTGGACTTGTTGAGTGTCTGTGGTCTCAACTTCCATGTTGAGCCAGAGCAAGTTGGTGGATGGGGTTGAAGCCACTACATAGCGGTGCAGGAGGCAGCGCTCCTAGGTAGGGGGTCAGGGTTTTTTTTGGGTGGAGGTTTTGGGTATGTCTGAGGGGGTGCTTACAGTAGGCAGTGCAGGAGAGTCATTAGAAGTTGTATTGGTCTCTTCTACTGACAAGCAAGTGAACCAATTAGCACTAGGCAGTGGGGGCATACTGTTCACCTGCTATTTCTCTAAAAACTCTCCTCTGACGTCTCTGCAGCAACCTGATTGCTCAGTGTTTCTTCCTTGGGGGGGTCCCAGGCTGCCGCATCAGGTGAGGGGATGCCAGCACTGTCCTGGGCTGCCAGAAGTTGCAGGAGAAGCTCCTCCTGTTCCTCCGGGGCAAGATACCGGACCTCAAGGCCCAGGAGGCACCTTTGAGCAAAGTGGCCAGGGGCACTGCAGTGTCAGCACAGGAGTGGGAGGGTGGCACGTTGGCAAGAGGCGTTGACATCCATAGGGATCCCTGGAGGTAGCATGGGGCACGCTGAGGGAGCTGCAAGTAGAGGATCTGCCCCTGGATGCATTTGGAAGCGTAGTGCCGGGAACACAGCGCGACTGGTGGGGGCAGGAGCTGCTGTCTGATGGAGGTCACGCTTGAGCTCCATCAGCTGCCACTGGTCTCGGGCCACCTGGTACCAAGAGTCCACTCGGTCATTGGCTGGCCTTCCTTCTGCCAAGTTGTCCATCTGATCTATCAGAGCAGGCTGCAGTCCTTCCCGGAAAGTGAGGCAGAGCTGCAGGCCATCAGAGTAGTTGACCTGCTCTATGAGCGCCTGAAATGAGTTGATGTACTCATCCAGGGACCTCTTGCCTTGGCCATACTGGTTCTTGTCTTATAGGGCCAATGTGGCAGTTTTAGCTGGGTTCCAGGGGAAGAATTCGTCCTGGAACTCCTGTTCAAATGCAGCCCAGTCCCCAAATCTTGCGACTCCTCTGGGGTGCCGGAAGACTCTCATTGCGTAGGTTGCTGCTTGTCTGGACTTCATGTATGACTGGACCCACACGATATTCAGCTCATCAGAGAGGAAGTCGTTGCCGCAGAGCTGGATGTAAGTGACACAAGACTAGAGGAAACGCTCTCCAGATGCGTGGTCACCATTGTACGCATCTAGGAGTGCCAGGTGGGGAATGTTAGCACGTCCCAGAGCCAGAGGGGCTGGTCTCGCAGCAGGGAAATGTGGGACTGGCAAGGAAGAAGGAGAGGATGCAGCTGAGGCTGTGGGGAGGCACTCAAGGAGCGCCTGGAGGGAATTAGAGATAGTTTTGGTGGTTTGATGGAAGGTAGAGAGTTTGGAAGTGTGAAGGGATAATGTCAGGTTCCGCTGACCACGGGGGCTCAGACCACTGGGCAAATTTACTTGGCGTGCACAAAGTCTACACGCACACTTGAAGAGCAGGCGCGGCGGTACGAACCGGGACTGAGGGGGCAAAGGGGGACAATAGAGGGGTCAGGAATGGTCCAGGAGACTGCGGGGGAAACTCCGGGGTCCAGGGACAAGCTCCGGGGCTTGGTATAAGTCCCGGACGTGAGTGTGTAGAGGGCCGGGGCTCAGGCGCGGGGCTCGCTAAGTCCTGGGTTAGAGAAAGGCGGAGAAAAGCAAAAGAGTCGAGACTGGAGGAGGGAGTAGACAAGAGGCGAGACAACGAAGAAAGAAGGAGGAGGAGGAGAGAAACTTAGAGAAGGAGAGGCAGAGAAGAGCTTAGAAAGAGAGAGACTGGAGAGGAAAGCAGATAGATTGAGGCTAGATGAGATGAGAGATAAGATAAGGGAACGAGTCGAGTCGAATATGAGATAGAAAAGAGTAGAGATGAAATAACGGAAATAGGCTGGGAACGATAATGGATGAACTAGAGACTGGGAATGGCAATATCAACACTCCTGTGCCATACGCTACGTTACAACTTATATACGTGGGGTCAGGCATGCTCCAGGGCTTAGGCCCAGGTTCCGTGGCAAGTTGCGGCGCAGGAATCTTTGCTGGAGCCCAGGGTTTGTGCAAGGAGCAGCACGGGAGTGCCGGGGCCTTTGCTGAAGCCCGGGGATCGTGCAAGGGCGCTGCGGGTGTCGACGTCGGTCGAGTGGCGTAAAAGAGACTCACACAAAGGAAGGGCCTTGCTTTGGGAGCACGGAGGCATGGACAGTGTAGGGAGGCGAGGAGTTGACTGAACAGGAGGCGCGGGGCGCGGAGTTCAAGCCGGGTGATGCGTTGATGCGCGAGTCGTGGTGGTTGCCCGATTGGGAAAGGGGGATGTCGGGGTGTGCCGGGGATGGTTCGGGGATTGCCGGGTCAATGGCCGGGGGTTGCCAGGACGGGAGGGTGCTGACGGTGGTGTGGGCGCCCAGGGTTTGCCAGGGTCGGCGCCGAGGTGGCGTGTACGGGCGGTGATGGCCGTCAATGGCCGTCAATGCGCTGATGGCCGCTGGTGAGGACCGGTCCAGGCCCGGGGGTTGTGGGGCTGTCTGGTGGGTCTGAGGGTACTGGGGCTGGGGCTGGGTACCAGCGGTGGTTGGCGGTTTACCGGCGGTGGTGGCGGATCGTGACAGATAAGGAGGTCTGGGTTAGTTGCACCTGTGCTTCTAATTGGAGCAGGCAACTCCAGGCATTGTCCTGTGGGACTGGGGTGTCCAAGGGAGGATCTGGAGGGGCTGGCTGAGACATAAAAACAGAGGGGCTTAAGTCTGGTGGGGAGGCAACGGATAGGGGCCTAGAAGATTGGCAAGCTATGGGGGGCCTCCAGACCAGAGTTAGGAGACTTGTTCTGCTGTAAGGGCAACCTCTGAAGGTTGCGGCTAAGTCACACAACTGGCAGAGAGGAATCCAAAGTGTATTAGAATGGTACCATACAATAGGAAATGTAGCTAATTACCTGGCAGAGGGGAATCCAAAGAGAACAAGTCTAAGGACTCCTTTGCCAGGGTGCAGTGCATCAGGCGCAGGCATGGAGGTGTGGGAATGTACTGTACAGCATGACCACACCTAAGCCCTAACCCTGGAGGAGGTCCAGAAATCTCCGGACTATTCTTGAACAACTCTGAAGGTCCCAGAATGGAAATAGCTCTGGAGTATCTTGAAATGGAAGTCCAGAAATCTCCAGACTGCCCTGGAACAATTTTGGAGGTCCCAAAATGGAAGTCCCCTGACACATTGAACCTGTAAGTTGATAACTCCTTTGGTTCATGAAGACCAGTCTCTGCCTGCAGCTAGTGCAGCCCTCTGGTTGCTCCAGACAGTGGGAACCAGATGGATGAGGCTGGACAATATCTGGCTCTTTCATACTGAGACCAACCCCATATTATCCTGCAATACATCTGCACCCCTCCATCCAGCTGTTACTAACTATCTTCCTGTAGTAACCATGCTTGAATTCCCAATACCCCACAAACTCTCCTCCCTATCAACGGACTTCAGGGCAGTTGATTGGGTAAAGTTTGATGAGGCTTTAAGAGGATGGCTGGAACTCTCCTTTGTCCACATCCAATCAGAATGTAACTTCCTCAATAAAGTTACAAAGCTGACAGAGATTATTCAAGGGGTCATTGTGGAGGAAGATATGGTACCAATAAAGACTCTATATCCATATACAAAGAGGTGGTGGACTGACGACCTGACCAAACTGAGATTGCAGAGGCAGAAGGCATGGAACCTGAAATACAAATTTTGAGATGTCTCAGAACACCCAGCAAAGACTGAGGCTGCATGTCTATCACATGAAATAGCAAAAGCTATCTGCAAGGCAAAGGAGGACCATTGGCAAGAATGGCTGGAGAACATTGACTCTAGGCAGATCTACCTAGCTAATAAGTATGCAGTAAGGGAGCTCACTGACCTCTCTTGTGACAGAGTCCCCAACCTGAGGTTTTGTGTCAATGGTGTAATTTGATCCACCACCTTAAACTCCAAGAAGGTGACAGTTCTTGCTGAGTCCTTTTTCCCACCTCCATCTGACCACCCTGAGACTCCTCACTGTGCTTATCCAAAGCCAGTAGCTGACCTCCCCCTCTTCTCTAGGGAGCAAATACATAGTACAATAGCCAACCTCCCTCCACTCAAGGCACCAGGCCCTGATGGCACCCCCAATGTAGTTTTCAAGCAATGCATTGACACTTTGGTCAATCACCTTTATTTCATCTTCTAAGCAATCAATGAATTTGATGTATATCACCTGAGCTGGCTAGAGTCCATGACCCTAGTGATTCACAAACCAGGCAAACCAAACTATGGCATCACCAAGGCTTACAGACCTATTGGTCTTCTAAACACAATGGGTAAACTATTGTCAATGCTAGTTGCAGCTGACCTCTCTTTTGCAGCTGAAACATTTGGCATGCTTCCACAGAGGCAGTTTGGAGGTAGACCTGGCCGCAATACTATGAATGTGATGCATTTTGTGGTCAGTAAAATCAAAGATCCATAGAGGTTGGGCAAAGTGGCATCAGCTCTTTTTTTTGGATGTCCAAGGCATGTTTCCAAACACTGTAAAGGAATGCCTCCTGCACAATATGAGGGAACGCTGGGTCCTGGCTGGCACCATCCAGCTAATCAACCATATGCTAACAAATTGTTGCACCAAACTGAAATTTGATGACTTTGAATCCAATTGGTATGAACTTTTAAATGGCACCATGCAGGGATGCCCAATGTCCTATGATTTTGTATGCCTTTTATAATGCTCCACTGATCAATGTAGCAAGCCCCTCTAGAAAGAAGGAGGCATCATTTGGGTTTGTTGATGATGCAATGCTGTTGGCAGTAGCAAAAACCCTTGAGGAGACTCACAACATTATCGGGAACTTATCAGGAACATGGTTGAGAAGATGGGTGGAGCCTTTGATTGGTTTGTCTCACATGCTTTGCTGTTTGAGATGACTAAGTTAGCATTAATGGATTTTCCTTGCTCTTGATATGACTCATAACCAACCCTCATGCATCTGACCCTCCGAGAATTTGGCAATGCATCAACATTGCAAATGGTTACTCCGGTTGAGGTCTACAAGTATCTAGGCATTGTCTTTGACCCTTGACTCAGGTGGACAGCACATACCCAAAAGGTAATGGCCAGCACTACATGGTGGTCAAACCAGGTTTTGCATCTCTCCCAAATTTCAGGAGGCATGCCCCCCCACCACATACATCAACTCCCAACATGGTTGCATTCCCAGCATTTACTTACACTGCTGACATATGATATACAGGCTTAGGTGATGGCACCCCAACTGGCCAATGTAGAGGATCAGTAGCAGTAACAAGGAAACTATTATAGGTGCTCTTAGCATGGCGGCAGATAATATATTAGATGTACACACTAACATTCTCCCAGTAGACCTTCTTTTCCACAAGGTGCTGACCCAAGCAGCCATCCAGCTGTCATCTCTACCACCAGTGCATCCCCTCCACCAGATAGTCCAACATGTGGCCAAGTGCCCAGTGAAGAGGTGTAAGGGACCTCTTCACTTGTTGTTTCAAGTTATGAACATAACACCCTCAGCCATTGAGACAGTCCATCCAGTCAGACATCACCCAAGCTACAGACCGGCATTCAAGACATTTATAGCAGAGACCAAGGAAGAGGCATTAGAGGATACAGACCACTCCTTTGCCAGGGCACCCATTGTAGTGTTTTGCAATGGCTCTAGCTATGAAGAAGGTATAGGGGCATCAGCAGTGTTGTACATGAATGGAGAGGAGACCTCATTTCTGGGGTATTACCTTGAAACAGCTGAGGAACACATGATTTGTAAAGCTGAGGTAGTTGGCCTCACACTGGAACTCCACCTGCTAAGATTGATCAATCGGCGCATTCAGGGACTAACTCTCATTAGTAGCAATAGCCAGGCTACAATACATGCACTCAATAACCAGAAACCCCACCTGGCACACTACCTTCTGGATTGGTTGCATTCAGGTGCAGAAGACCTCCACAGGAAACAAGATCATATTGCCAACATGAAATGCCCAGCAGTAGTACCAGGTTCATATCCCATTCCACTAGCATGTCTAAGAGGGGTTGGATGCACATGGATCTATTGTTCAGGTAGTGATTCCTGGGTGCCTCCCATAGTGGATGGTGGTGGTTAAAGTCACCTAACCAAAGCATATGTTCATTGGCTGCTTGCTGGGCATTGGCATGTGAGGTGCTCCATGCCATGGCAAGCTGCTTCCTCCCCTTTTGTTCCTCAAACTGATTCCTTTTTATATCTTTATTGGCATGCATGGACCAGGTGCAGTTCACATGATTCTGCTGCTTTCTTGTGTATCCAAGGGTGCCAACAATGTCTTGGCATGTTCAGACCTTTCTGCAGAAATGGTTTAGCCCTGTCCTAGCTGAACTCGTTCCTCTGGCCTTGTTATAGCCATTCCCCCCTTCCCTCTTGTTCCTTGCTTTCTTTGTGGCATGGGGTCATGGCTGTGTTGGCAAGGTTGAGGAGGTCAAGGATGAGGTTACAAACTTGTTAGCTGATGCAGGAAGCACTGTTCTATGAAGATTTGATGTTTTGATCTTGGATTATGATCTGAGATTGTTACATCAATCTTTGATCTATTTTGGTGCAAAGGTTTGAATTTTTGATCCTGGATCATGATCTGGGATCATTGGATCAAACCTTTGGCACAGCCACTCCTGTCAGCTATTATCATGCATCATTTTGTGATGCTGACTTTCCTTCATTGCTATGCTTTGCTAGCATCATTGTTCTCCTTGTGCTTAGGTTGTTCTAATGTCATAACTGAGGTAAGTGCTTTTTGTCTACAGTTTTTGACTTTGATGTCTACAGTTTTCAGCGTTTTTAGGGTATACTGGACTATTTGTCTACTTTCATTGGTCTCATCTTTGAAACTGGCATAACATCATACTAACCATCCTTTACATACCATGGACAGAACACAACCAACCCATATCTCTAGGCCTGGAAGATGAAGTTTGCCAGATCATTAGAAGCAAAATCAAGGCTGGCATTTATGAACCCTCAAATAGTGCTGAACCACTCTTGTTGGTTTTGTGTACTCAAGAAAAATGGTAACTTTTGTATCGTCCTCAGTGAGCCACTGAATAAGGTCACCATATGGCACTCTGGCATACATGTCACTGGATTCTTTGCTAACAGGGTCTGTGAAGCTATGTTGGCTGTGACAAAAGACTCATACTGTCAGGAACCGCTAACCTGGGGGCTCTCTGTAGAGCAAGGAACCCACTAGTCAGAGGAGCTTGGGAGGGCAATGAGTTTAGAGAGAGGCTTTGGTGTGAAGTCTGAAGTACTCCAAAGCAGTCTGAAGGCAGTTAGAGGTGACCAGAGTGAGTATGGAGGTCACAAGAGGGCAGCAGGAGAGTAGGAACTGAAGATCAAACAGACAGATGAGGAAAACAGAGTATATTGATAGAGATAGAGCAAGAAACAGAGGAGAAAGGAGTAGATAAGTGAAAAGATATAGTTAATACCAAGTCTACTGAATGACTATGGGCTGGGGCCTTATATACTTGGGTGTTGCTGGAGGGCGCATGTTGGGCGCTCTGGTAGGTGCACTCTGGGGCTTCGAGGTTACTTTTAGGGGCATGGGAGGCAACTAGGGCTATTGCCTGGGGCTAACACCAATGGGGCAGGAAGCAGGTGCGCCACCCAGTAGGCAAACCCCAATAGGAAAAGAAGCTGATGCACCACCCAGCCATGTGGGGTAAGCAAAGAGTGGGTGGGAGAGGAGGGGCAAGGATTGGGGCTAGGCCAAAGGCAGAGTGGGGCAGGTGGGGATACATGAGGGGGGTGGGGCCCATGAGGTGGAAGAAAAGTGGAAAAAAGGAAGGGTCGTGACACATACATCTCTCTTCCTGCAATCTGACCATATTTCATACACCATTTGGGGCACTAAGGCTTGTAACTTTATCAATGGATTGGACCAACCATCTATTTTCTATGATGACATCACCTTTATCCTCAGACCCAAAATTTCCAACCATGTTCTGTGCTTCATTGATGATGTATGTGCTAAAGGCCCCAAGAATTAGTGACTCATACATGTCACCCCAGCAACCTACCCTGACAACCCCAAAATATGCTTAGCACTTTGAGATTCCCTTTACCTCCTTGTACTCCAGCACATGAAGCACTGTGGTGGTACCTTTTCATGGCATAAACTAGCCTTTTGTGCATCACATTTTAAGATTCTTGACCATGTTTGTACTCCTGCCAGCAGAGTTTCTGATGAATCTTGCTTAGTGCTTCTAGAAAGATTGAGCATCTGCCATGACCTGTCTGAAGTATGTGCCTTCTGAGGGATATTTGACATCCTTTGTATATTCATCAAAACCTTGCTCACCATGCTCATCACCTCACATGTCTCATGCATGCTAACACACTTTTTGAGTTTGGCCCAGATCAAGTTACTATCTAGTACAGAAAGGCAGTGCTTATTACACAGTGCAAATAAATAATTCCTTCATTTAGACTTGCCACCACCACCGTTACAACAGTTAAAAAATTTTCTAGCCACAAGTCTGATTTTAACACCAAGGCAAAAAAACCATTCCAACTACGATTGTATCTTCCAACTCCATCATCTTGACTCTGACTCAAGCTTCACTTGAGCTTTCTCATAAAAGAGCACAAAAATTGGCCCAACCATCTTATCTGGATAAAGAAAAGAAAAAAACATGCCAAAAGTGCCTGCAGCTACCATGTTATGGCCTGTTAGGATTTTAAGCCCATTTTTATTTTTTGAAATTTTGTCCAATGACAATATGTGAATAAATGTACATAATCAGACACATTTGATGTTGTCAAATGCTCAGTAAAAAAAAAAACTCGGATTATCGTCCTCGTAATTGATCGTCAGGGGTGCTTGAATGCATATTTGTTCCATGACCAATGACTACAAAGTGTCAAGAGGTTGGGGTACGGCGTTCAGAAGTGCATAGCATGCATTACATAATCTAGAGTTCTCTATCATGAGCGTTTGTTACAAAATAGTTGTTTTCTTTCATCCCAGTCAGCTCTTTTGTCATCAGTCAGCTCTCCCGCCACTTGCGGTCTCCCTCGTTTCCTCTATAGTCAGCTCAAGCATATTAAGAAGAGGTATAGAGGCAAGACTCAGGTCGCACGGAATGACAACAGAAGCAGCAGGTGATGGAAAGGAGATGATATGGGAGATCAGCAAACAGTCGTAGAAGGAAAATACACAATAATGTCATTTGTTGTGTGTTCAAAGGAAATAAGCCTGCTCGGCTGAGGCCTTGACAAAGCGTTACATTTGATCAGCCATCGGCCAGCACGAACAAAGCACAAATAATCTTCAACGAAAAGAAGGTCATTTGGCCAGAGTGGTACAATGGTGTCCAACTCACATCAATATCAAGCAATGCCTGTCCAAGAAAGGATCAGTGCACTGGCCATGGCCAGCATCCATGATGACTATAAATCCAGGACTCACCCGCTCATCTGCATTCTCATTTTCAACTCATAGTTATAACATGAGGGGCAACACGAACAGTAAGTACATTGCCAGCTGTCTTCAACACATATTCTCAAGACAACTGTACTTTGCTCCTTCCCGCAGCTTCGGTCACCAAAACGCGGACTTCTAGGTATGTCAGCTGTAGATCACACTAAAAGTTGACATGATCACCTAGGGACAGGAAGAATGTTGTTACACCAGTTCAACCTGTTGACCTCAAACGACGCGAGAAAGTGGAAGCGGCTATCGTAAGGCACTGCAAAGACGTCGCAAGAGCTAAACGCGTCAACGACACCGAGAACGAAGTTCGACGAACTAAACTCGAAGAAGACAGCTGGACGATAAATGTGAGACCGTTGTTCGTGGACTGTCGCGGCTGCGGCAAGACCATAAAATTAGATGGGCGTAACCCGCAGAGTTACTATCGAACGAACTGGGTGAAACACAAGAAGATATGTAAGAAAATTCTGGAGATGGAACGCCGACAAGTCAGTAGCTTTGTTCCAGAGTCCTCGGCTGGTTCGCAGGTCGTAAGAAACGACAAGACCTCGCGTCCTTCAATCAGTCAGGTATGGAAGCAAACAACGTACCATCCCGAGCAGCGTAATAGTCACATAACTTCGACGATGAAGTCAACAACATGGACCGATGATGAGATTGCACTCGACTCCGAGGAAGACGGTGAGCGTTTCTCTCCAATAATCTTCCGACACAAACCGAACAAATGTCTTTCAGAGTTGTATTCCTCTGATCCGTCTGTAACCACTGGGTATTCTTGCGACACAGAAGAGATCTACACCAATGAGCCGTCCTATACATATCACGTCCCTCAAACACATTCCGGGACAACCTACCCGACTCGGCTGTGGAAACAGTCTGACTTGCATCAAACCAGTTCTTGGGCTCCGTGTGCCGGAGAATTTGATCAGATGAAGGAAAACGAATGGCGAGCGGTAGAATTTCTCACATATTTGCGAAGGTTAAAGGGACGCTAGAGTTGAGTCCCTGGCAGGAAGTCACAATTTTGTGAGGTGAAATACCCACGAAGAAGTGTATTCTTGAGTGAATCATGTGGTTAGTCGACAATAATGTGGTTAGTCGACAATATGGAATTTAAAATTGGCGAATTGACCGATCATCGCGGACTATTTCGTCCCAAAGACATGTTCAAAGAGCTGAAAACAAGGTATTTTCCTACCAGACCAAGGTCTGTTTGACCAATTGACTTGGACCGGTTTGACGTAGTTCGAACGCAGTATGTATGTATTTCGAGGCGTGACGTGACCGTGCTCGTTCTTAGTCTTCTCGCACACCGGTAGCAGTTATAGTATTGTCCTCGCAGCCTTCAAACCTTCTCCTGGAATGCTTCTATAGCCTTGTCATTCCTGGTCAACACCTTTGCCACCCTTTTATTCTATCATATATCGCTTTTTTGATTCTTGATTTGGAGACCAGATTCTACTTCGCTAGAGATGTGCTACACCCTGTCTTTGTGCAAGCTACTCTACAATGACAAATAATAACAAACGTCAAACTTGGGTAAAGCGTCAGCTGAAGAGTCATGACAGCAACTAGCTTATGAATCTAAAAAGTTAACCGTGACCGAAATATTCCCACGCCGACGTTGCAAGAGCGCACCCTCGGCCCCAATTCCTGAGATCCTGAACATATCAGTCCGCAGTCTGACATTTGTCATGGAACCGGTGGACGCATCACCTCGTCCTCACCAGGCGTTGTTCTCTACCAAACTTACCAAGTCTCACATTCATGGCTTTTACGACTATGTCTCGGGCGAGACCCGTCGAGACCGAGGTCAAGGTCAGTATTTTCTCAAGGGAGGAGACCATCTGTTGGTTGCTATGGATGTCTATCTACAGGTTATCCATGCGTGTCGTGAGAAGTTTGGAAAAGAACTGCGCATCTCTTCTCCACTTTACTTGTTCCACACCCTTAGTCTCAGATCGTCGAGGCTATGTATGCATTTAGCTTACAGAGAAATCAAGTCCGGTCAATTGCAGACTGAAAAACCCACTTCCATAAAGCCATAGTGCCTCTATCTATCTGTGGAGGCCTCGACCGACTAGCGCAATCAGTGCCCTACGACCCTCGGGAGCACCACATCTTCCATATTCTTTCAAAGTTCCGTTACTCAAGGAATTCCAAAGAGCGAAGAAGTTTTGATGTTCCATTCTGAGCGAGAAAGGTCGCCAATGGTGGATGAACGGGAGATGGTCAAGGTGGGACACGCGCCTTTTGGAGCGGGTAATGACAATAAAGACGACATACGGCAAGTTGACTTTCTTAAGTGAGATGTTTTGAGCTCACGCTTGTTGGTGACTCGAAATTAACTAGTAATGGCCCGTATCCTGGCTTCTGGATACTGGATATTCCAGACGTTGAAAATTGTAGCTGCTCTTCAATCAGTTGTTTGTTCCCTGTGTAAGCACTCTCACATTGCCACTCCACAACACAACTAATGAAAGACCGTTGAAAGTACAAGGGTAGCTTCACGTGCTTGAGCATATTGTTTTCTCCTTGTGTTTTGCTTTTATCTATGTTGTCGAGTATTGTCAAACCATTTTCCTACTTTCGTAGTACTCATCAAGAATGCAGAAGGACAAAAGAAAACATACCAAGGAGTGGTAATGACCCCGCATATGTCTTACTGTCGCCAATTCTAGTTATGTCATCTGTACGAGCACAAAAGTGTGTAGAGTCCATGTACAAACATTATTGAACGCTGAAAAGGAAAAGAAACGAGATTATGAAAGGAAAGGATTAAGACAAAATGGGCACAAAATTGTTATCTCAGCGATGAAGCAGGTTTATTCATCGCCTCTCTAAATGGGCCCCGGATAATTCATGAAAATCTTCTTGCGTATAGTCAGATATACCTATGCCAGGTGTACACTTCTATTTTTGTCCTCTGTATCAAAAGTAAGTTGAACGACAAATTCTCTTGTGTCTTCGACTGTCAAGAAGAGGGTAAAATCATTCAATGAATGACTCAAAAGATTTGTTTTGACATTAATGTAGAATTATTAAACAAGTATTTTCAAGCCGTTAATTACCAATGTTACGTATTCCCTCTACTGTGGCGAAATTCTTTTTAATTCTTTTTTTTTTTTAAAATTCTATGTGCTATAACCATACATACAAACCTATGTATTTCGACTTGTCCTACTTGGCAATCACTTTCTAGCCCCATGCAATGTAGTCGCGAAAAACCATGAGAAGCTCGTGCTTGAGGAAGATCGAGTTGATGATACCACATTACTCGCGAGCTCCGTACTTGTCCACATGAGCAAAAATACCTTCACGGTTTCCCCTCGGTGTTACTGAGCATAATCCCTAAGAAATGGTGTAAAATGGCTGAATTATCCGCAAAAGCACCGACATACATGCCACAGCCACCCATACTTTACAGTCCTCCATAAAGCCGGTGGTGCATCGGACTGCTGAAGGACTCTGTTCCAGAAGGTTTTGACGACTTGAAACTCTATCGTTGACCTGACATACAACGTTGAAAGGCATTTGGAACCAAACTCTTTCAAAAAGGTTTCCTGTGGAGCACTTGAATTTTCACCTAGATATTTCTTGAGAAAGCTCACGAGGCCGATATGGTCAGCAAGATAAAAAGACAATGTCGTCAGATCATGAAACCCCTCATTGATTTGTTCTAATTGTGTGCTCCGGAGCTCTACATAGGGGACATTGATGAATTGCAAGTGTGGCTTGGTCAAGAGTATGCTGATTAAAGACGACGGAAATCCACACAACCTGCCATCGTCTGCTAGGAGACTGAAAGACGTGAGGGGAGAAAAAGCAATCAAAACAGCAAGCCAACTAAACAGGTTTTCGTAGTTTTTTCTGTAAGCGACGCCCTGGTGGCGTAAAATTAAACGATCCAATTTTGGGAGGCCTGAAAAAGTTGAAGCACGGTGCTTTGAAACAGCCTCAGTTACAAGTGAAGAACAATGTATACAAGAAATTTTACCGGGTTCCACATGAGGAAGAGGTCCAAACTCTCAAGTTCTGGCATGTTTGACATAACAGACAGGACTGATTCTGAGTCGAGCTTGTGAGGAAGGCCCAAGTCTAGAGACGTAAGACCCGTCAAGCCTGTCGAAATTTTTATGAAGGTTTCGGCCTGGACGTTGCAAGCACTCTGTTTGTTGAAAGTTAGCCACTTACTACAGAAAGTTAGCTTCATATATGGCACGCTCACCCATAAACTGAGTGATCTAAGATCATGAAAGACAGGAGAAAGCGAGATGATCACGTCATCGTCATCTATAGAAGCAATGCTTAAAGAAGACAAACGCCCAGCCAAGAAAATAAGACCTGAAACATGGGGAAGCTCCAGATGGAAACCCAGGTCTAGGCAATCGAGGGTCTTGCACTGTCCAAGTACTTGCGTACATGCTGCAAAGTACTGTGCGGGAAGCGTGATCCCCTGTTCAAAGACAAAGGTATATGATTTGAGGTTCGGAAGGATTGCCAGCGGTGCAAGTGATGGGATCTCGGTTGTTCTTTCCCATTTCTGACTATCTCTAGCTTCGTGAGTAGATGCTATATAAGACCTTTAATATTATAAGGCTCGTGACTCTTATAACCACGTACGATGGTGAATAACGTGTCTAACGTGGAACTGAAGTTCAGGTATAATTGAAGAGTGTGAAGGGCATTGAGATGAAATCGCTTCATATAATCTCAGAATCAATAGTTTAGACAGTAAGAAATTCATGCGTACGCCATCGTACAATTGAGGTGAACGCAGAGTTATCTTTTCGTACAGTTTTGTGATAGCGGCGTCTTTGAACTTCCGACTAACAAAAAGGCAGTTATGAAGAATTTGTTGATCGGCAACCCAAAACAACACAGAAGTGAGGACGTCAAAAGGAAGTTCAAAAGGCCGCATTCTCTATACAATCAACCTGTGGTTTGTCATGAGGTAGGCCTTTATGCTCAAAGTCCTGGGAAATAGCCCGGCTATCAAAATCACGAGACAAACCTGTCGAACCGAAGCACTACTAAGATAACCTCAGTTGCAAAAGTTCTAGCCTCATGTCACTCCAAGCTAGTACAATCTGAAGGACTCATAATGGGCACTCAGTGGTAAGTCATGACGATCCTGCTCTTCTTCTTCTGTAAACTCAAAGTAAACTCGAACCATCATCTGATTCTAGTTCGAGCTCTTATAACGTCCGATTCGATATTCTGTGGAGTCTTATAAGACGAGGATGAAATTGTCTCGATAGTAACCCAAGATCTATAAGCTCAGGAATTGGGGTGTCGAAAAGGAAAACCTATCAGCTTACGTTGGGCCCTTGACGTTGTCAACGTCGAACCGATGAAATGATGTTTGCTTACGTCCAGATTATCGTGATCCACGAGGTATAGTGTGGGATCAATGATAGTGTGAAAGACTCTCACAGCACCGAAAACGCCGGCTATGTTAATTGACTGAGTCCCGACATAGTGCGGCGTTTGTGTCCAAAGATTGATTTTGTTTAGCATCCTGGTAAAGGTTGGACACTTTTGGACAAGAAAGGGGAGCCTCTTTGACTGCTATTTCTCTGAGACCTTGACAGCGATATAATCCCGCATTATACTTAATTTCCGTCTAAGCTGCCTTCGGGTCATTGTCCTCATACAAGATTCAGACATTGTCCCCTACGATCTCCCACCTTTGGCGACGCATGTTGATCCATCGATACATGGCTGTCCTTCATGTTCAAGCCGTTTACATTGCATCAATCGTTTCATGCGTGTAGTAGTATCAATGTCACAGCTTCCTCGGAGAAAAATTCAAACGAATCTTATTTGGGCCATATTTATTCTTGCAAAACCCAAATAGATGCTGTAACCCGGAGCCTCATGGTAGGTGTCACAGCGAATTTCGATAACATCATCTTCATGCACTAACGATTATAAGTTAGACGGATTACACGAGCCGAACATTGAATTTTTAACTCCTTGACCTCCTGCTGTCGCAATATGGCGGGATCCCTCGAGTCTACTTTCTCTGTGCGATGTTGCGATTAAATAAGGCACACGTGATTCGATCACCAAGACGGAAATGTACGATTACAGTTGTGTGACTACCAGCATCAAATCAGGAGTAACCCAGTGGTTTGAGAGGCGAATGATCATACAATCGATGTTTGGCACCTCCATAAACGACGTATTCAAGAACATAAAACTATAATTTATGTTGTTTGTCGAATCCTCATTTGTATCCATCATTTATGTGGAAAAATCTAATAATCAGTTATCTCAGGCGTAAAACGAATACAAGGGATGCCTTACTCCGGAATCATTGATGGTCACGACTGACACATGTGTTTTGTTGAGTACAGCCTTTTTTTCTCCTTCAGGACAGCGTTAAAAGCCTCCCCGCGGTTTCAAAATGACGCCACCAACTCCTCTCCTTGACACCACTTGGTCTCAATCCTCATAATTGATAGCGACTATGTTACCAGTATCACTAAAGATAAACAGAAGAACTCTGCTTGTCAGTAACAATCCGGCTCCAGCGTACGAGATAAACAGTGGATTCACAGTAGAACATAGAAATTGGTGGGCGAAAAAATAAGTGCTTGTTGAGGAACGGAATTAATCGGAAAGTTTGAACAGTATTTCTGCACAGCAGAGTGAGGATGGTATAGTCAAGCCCAGTGATAATACGTTCCTTCCAAAGAGAACATCAAAAAGGAGAAGGCTCCCAGTCACATACAGCAACCCTTGCTGCACGTCGAACTCGACGATTTCCTTGCGACATTCATCGAAAATCGCAGTGTCAGGTTTAGAGATCGGTGTATTCACCTCGAAAAGTCCTCTTGTAGACAATTTCGAGTGCCCTCCATCAAAAAGAGCCCGAGGAAACGTGGTTCCAGCTCACAACCAAAGTGAGCGAGATGACGTGATGGATTTTCCAGCGCAGACTACACAAGAAGAAATAACGACTACTGAGACGCACTGTAGTAGCTGTGTCACGGAGTCGGTCATTTCAGAGACACGACGAGACGATGTTCATAAACCAAATCCATTACAGCCTCAGCCAACCGTTATACTTGAGGGCGAGGAATCACCATCGTCATGTCGAAATGGGATAGAAATCCGCGACTTGTCGACACAGGATACTTTGCCTAGCACCAAGTTCTACTATAATCGAACTTTATATCCCCGAAGGACTCCGCCAAGAGACAACCCATTGTTAAACAACGAAATAATTCCTCTCGTAGTTCGGCCGACCATCCGGAATCTGTGCATCGAAGGTGCCGAGGGATCGCCTAACTCCAGTCCATTGGCGAAGACGAATTTGTGGCCATCATCTCCTGCTTCTTGTACGAAAAAGGTCAAGACGACTTCAGAATCTACTGCTGAGCCGAACGAAGTAATTCGAGAAAGTGAACTCAAAAATTCATCAAACCATCATTGGCACCGGCCTCTAACCAAAGAAGTCGACTGGTTATTTAGAGCGATACCTTTCAATAATGAGGCTGATAGCATGAGGAGAAAACGGAAAACCATTGGTTTTTTGCACGTCAAGGAACTGAGGGGCTGGGAGATACTGCCGGAAGACGTATTCAGCAAGCGAGCATTAGAGGCTTTGGAGCTATTTAATTTTTAACGACAACAAACATTTCACAATCATCCCATGAAGGTCTTAGATGATGTGCGAGCAGAAAGGTGCAAAGTTTTAGATGTACTTCAAGGCGCTTTTAACTACCGCATCTAACCAAAGATTATTGATCAACTGCGGCCGGATCGGAATAAAGACAACTGACCTACATCTTGACAGCTCTTGACTAGGACTCTCCATTTTATAATTCTCATTACTATCAAAGAGTGTGGCATGCAGAATTTGTACATCGATCGCTTGCTCCACGGTGGACTGTGATTGACAAGAGATTGGACAGATCTGATGGTTGCAGCTGATGCTCCTCTTCCAAGGTCATATATTGATTGCCGATGCGACCTTGAGCAGTCTGGTAATCTAACAAAGTCAGTCAAACGAACATTGTAGGCAGGCACTTCGAACGCTGCAGTGCCAACGAAGAATTTGTGGTTTGTATTTCACTGCTACACTCCGAGATCTAGATAGCACATAATGCAGTTTTCATCGAAACTTCAATTATACACCGTTTTTTCTTCTATATTCTCAATTGCTCCCAGTCCTACCGCCGCCGGATGAAGTCGTAGATGTCCTCTCAACATCATAGGCATCCATCACAGAACGTCGCAAAAGTGTAAGCAGCGCACCTGGAGTTTGTAGACACCACCGCACCGCCATCTACGCGAGATCCTTGACATCCTCTGCGGCGGAAACATAACTCAACATCGTCAAGTGGGAAAAATACAAGATAATTGACGCAACCTAACGAGATTTTATAGAGTGAATGAAGGATTAACAATCCGACTTGCGAACTTTGAGAGACGAAACGAATGTACAATATGTATGTATGGAATTTCACGGAACCCGCCATTTAGCGAGATGATCTGTGGTTCATATGTCTCTGCAGGACGCTGAAGCAATGAAAACAGCGCATGAGGAACTTAACTCGTCTTGAACAACACGATAGCTTACGTTATAAGTCGAAGGCCAACCTCATGATAAATGACCTCGAGCACCTCCTCGCTCGTGCTCCTCTTCGACAAATTGCAATGCGTCTCCAAGTATTTGATCGTTTCAGAACGCCCACGCGTAGGCCCTAAATCCAAGGGACCATCATCACGGTGATACTTGCGTGGTCCTGTCAGTGTCAGGAGGATGTACTCTACCCATGAAAAATGTTCAGCCTAAAAGCCCAGGAAGGTGGGGGAACGTGTGAACATCACGCACTTACTGCCAGCGCTCAGCCCACCTGCGACGGAATCGTCTAACGCGTTCTTAACCCGCACAACAGCATTGAGGAAGTCGGCACGATCGATGTGATGTGCCTTAGACCCAGTATCAAGCATTGATCACGCATGTCAGAGGAATTACAGGACTCACAGGCTCTTTGTCAAAATAGACCTGCGCCATCGACTGTATAGTTTCACCAATATGTACAAGCTCGAAAAACTGCAGCAATGGCGCAACACTCGTCGTCACCTCATACTATGCAGGTCTAGACTCCCACATCTGCTCTGTCATTCTGAAATTCTCTGCATCATTACCAGATTTTGAGCAAATTCAACTGACGACCGCACTTCGCGAAAACCTTCCGGATATGCTTATCACTAAGGGCTCCTGGCGTGAAAATGAACAACTCCTCAATGATGTCTGGGACGCGGTGCCCATAGTGCCACGTCGAGCGAGAGGGGAAGCACAAGCTTGTTCTCTGGTGTCGATGTTGCTGACACTAGCGTCCGCGGCATGGCAGGAAAAAATCGTGAACCTATGCAAGCGGAGATGCGGAGATACAGTCAGTATCGTAAGCCGACGTGGATAGATCGAGGTGGACAAACCACTCTGAGTAGTCTGTGCATCCAGCTCCTTCTCATCGCCAACCTGCGTTTCCTCATAACATCTCCATCGAACAATAGGCTTCCCTCCGCCTCGGACGTCTCATACACACTCCAGCTCCCAGCTCCCGCACCCGAACCCCGTTGAGCTGACCCACTATACTTCCACGTACCGCCACTGGCACTCCCTACCCGTCATATATCCAGTTAGCATCGCGATACCCTGCACAGCCACTCTACCACCTGCTGACGATTGCCCGACTGCGGGGTACGATGCACGGGGAGGGTTGTTTGAAAGAGAGTTTGTGTCTTTAGACTGACATAACAGGGAGTATGAAGGGTTATAAGGTGAAGCTGGGTGGTGCTGGTTTTGGTGCTGCGCAACACATTACCCCTTTAGGTAACATAGAGCATCGAATCACGTAGCACGTGCTCTCCCGAACTGCCTTCTCAACTCTGTCGACAACCCCGTCAGACTCCCATAATTGACGAGTCTCTTAGTGGCTTTGTTCAAGAGTGGTGGCAGATGACAAATTCTCGCGTTATGCAACAAATTATGTCCGGGAACAAACACCGTACAGTCCGGAGTAGCGCATCAGTCACCACCCAACTTCGACGATGATGCCAGTAACATGAACCAATGGTAGACTATACACATCACACTCAAACACAAGCACGAGGACCACAGTGTATGGAATCGACTTCTGGAAACAGTCATACATCTCTCAAACCAGCACTTGGACTTCGTACAACTCTGTTCTTTGGGGCTTTTGATTCTGTGAGGTGAGATAATATTCAACGGAGCAGAGTATTCTTCAGTGTCTAATATGCACTTTGAAAGCAACGTATCATCGCGCACGATACATATATTTTGCCAAGCAGAATTGAAAGGAAATTCAGAGTCCCTGATAAGGTACGATCATCTGGATTGACTGACCGGCATTGATCGGTCACCGCCGCTGAGTATGTATGGAATGCGATTTCGACCATTTTGGCATAAGGAGACCCGTTATAAATCTTTCCATGTCTGTGCGGGCAACCCAGCCCTGCTCTAGTACTTCCTTCACAATCTCATTGCAGGACTTGTTGTAAGTCTGGACAATCATCCATCTTGTTTGAATCAGGATTCAGCCAGCCTCACGGGAAAGGGAGAGATCAGACCATCATGTCATGAGGTCTAGTTCAGGAGCTTGGCAACCTGAGTTGACTAATTCGGAACAAGGCGCCATCTGGGATAAATTGTTCTCGACTCTGTCGCGAGCGTCCTTTCTCGAAAGTTATCCTTTTAGACTGTCTTTTTCTTCCTGCACTCGCATTTACCACTCATGCTGACTGCGGCGGACATTTATGTGATCAAGATCATTGGCTCTAGCATCCTGTCTAGTATAATTATGAACATTGTTCGATCCTTTTTATACGGTACAGACTTTTGGACATTACGATTATATTGAAACTGACAAACTGACAATAGGAACCTTTATAGTAATGTTCTTCGCCACAATGACGACGACGATGTATGTGTTTGTTGCCGGACTGCCGAGTTGAACTCATTTTCTTATGTTTTTCCTCCTGACGAAGAGGATTGAAGTCGTTGCCATCGACCATCATCTTCTCCATCACAATCATCGACTTCATCCTCGTCTCAGCCATTTGGGCTTCTAGTGTGGCCTCTCTGATTCAGTCTGTCAAGTATTGTCTCATGTACCAGACTCCCTCGACGTTCAACAGTAAGACAATCGCAGAATTTAATTTGGTATCCTGGCGTTATAATATCGTCCTGCAAGCTTTACAGCAACTTACGGTACGACTTTAAGTGCTTCGAACTTCTTTCACCTAAGATTAATCTAGCTGACGTTGAGTGATTCCGTTGTAATCTGGAGGGCATGGGTCCTTGTTACGAGGAGGTGGATTATGGTGATCCCCGTTATCCTGGTGGTGGCGAGTACTGGTCAGCAATAAACAGTACCACCTGTGAACTCATCCGGCTGACCCCATTTGTCATTTCAGCTTGCGGCTTCGCACGGGTTGTGATTATAGCATCAGATTTTCGATGGTACATAGCAAGCACAGAGATCAATTCCAGCTTTGTCAACTTTTTCTACGATACCTCTGCAACCTTCTCATTCCTGGCCAACGCCTTTGTCACCATCTTGATGATTCATATTCTATGGTGTGGTCCACCATGTCTTCTGCATGTGCTACCGGTCTAAGCACTCATTAGGTTGCATCTGAGATATCGAAAGAAGCTTGGGCTCCACAATAAGCCTTCCAAGGTTCTCAAAGTCCTCGTCATTATCATAGATACAGGCCTTGTTATCTTGTTACTTCAGGTACAATTGAATTTTCGACTAGTGACATAACTTGGACTGACTTCGAGCTTTAGGGATTCGATACCATATTGAGATTCCTTCCTTTCGAAGAGTATTCGCCCTACTTTTACTTCAAGGATGTCATCTCTCCCGTATATTCGTTGATAACCGTGAGTCTGATGCAGCAAAGTACTTAGACCCTAATTTGAATTGCTCTTGTAGGGGATGTATCCAACAATTGTCATCTACCTTGTCAATCGACAAAATTCTCTTGTTGAAGTCTTTGCGCTCAGTGTTCCAAATGGCAATGGGACACAAGAGGTGTCTTCTGATCGTACAATCATCATCGGCCCTCTGGAATTTGCACATTCAGATATACTTACTGAGACTACATCGTCAAGAGGATCAACGGAAGTGGACTTCAAGGACAATCACAAGGGTGATGACATTGGATCTATCGAGTCCATCGCAAGAGAGAAGGTCCAGGATATGGTCTAGGTCACTGATCCAAACCTTATCCAAGTACACGTCAGTACCCCTCACCCTTTACCTGCACAAACCGCATTCAGTAGATGTCATATCTCGCCACGAATTCATATTGTACTTCACTCGAGCTCATCTTACATACTAAAGACAAAGTGAAGGTGCTCTTCAATGCTGTATGAGGATTTTCGCTGAGAAAGGAAAAATGATGCGTCGACCTTGACAAGAGTTCAATGGAGCAGCTACATGTCGATATTGTTGGAGATCGTCTGAGATCATGGAGAAGTAGGAACAGCACATAGTATGCACACATCTTTCGAAATTCTCCATCTTCTGCTATTCCTAGTGATGCGAAATGTAGAAGTTGAGATCGATAATTTTGATTAGATCTTATCTAATCTAATCCTATCTGATCAGATCACTTTCCAAATCGCAAGGTTCGTGGGGCTTCAGACACACGTAGCACACACTTTAGAATTTGGTAGTTATAATAGATTTTGATTTTATTTCAAGTAAACTTAAAGTCACTCAAAATTTGGTTCAAATACAATTTATTGCAAAACCAGGAAGACAAACTAGAGCTCCTAGGTCAAAGAATCCACTCACAGGGGATTCCGCACCGTGGCAATCAGTTTGCTTCCTTTTCCTTCTCCTCAACCCTCTCCTTTTATATCCCTCGTACCGCGCACAGACCAGCGGTTGGTGGCGTGATTTCGT